>JANHFO010002658.1:91653-116630 GCA_032468095.1 Pareas carinatus
CCAAGAAGCGGGTTTCAGGCGTGAGAGGCAGAGCTCGCTCTCTCACGTCCTGTTGCTTCCAGGACCGGAAGTGATCTCCTTAGGTGTCCATTCTTGAAGAAACAAATTTCAAAGCTGAGATTTTGGTCCTTCCAAATTCCAGAAACCTGCATTTATTCCATCAAGTGCATATTCTTTCAGGTTAATGAACAGAAAAAATTTTTTCCTGCTGAAATCTTCCTGTCATACGTCATGTCAGGATTAGCATACTTAATACTCTCTGTATGTTGTATAGTAGGAAAATAATTATTATTTTGAGGCTACAGTATAGGAGTCTGTGAAGTCAAGAGAATCTCACAGGAGAAGATAATGCTAAGCCATTTCTAAAGTATTAACAACAGAATAAAGTGAGCATTATGTTGCAACACCTCAGATAACAAAAATGTATAATTTAATCCTATTAACTGACTTAAAATATGCATTGCACATAACTGTTATCATCAGGAGCAGGCTTTGAATATCATTCATCCTGAGCAGTGTCTCTCTATATAGTTTACAATGTTCTTGCATCATTAATCAAAATAGAACATGGTCTGAACAAAAAAAAAAGTCTCTGTTGTGTCCGGGGAAGGGCATTTACTAAGCGCAGGCTGCCACCCAGTATGAGTATATAAGGGGCAGTCCTCCAACCCAGCTCTTACCCTCCTGTACCTACTCACCAGCAACTAATAAAGTATTGAACAGAGTATGTCTCCTTTTCATTCCTCACAACCCACGATCTAACACTGGCAACAAGGTGGGCCCACGGAACAACAAACGAACTGATACAAACTATCGGACGCCATCACTGAACCAAACGCGATCTTTCCAAACAGCTCAAACCAACCACGCCAGACGCGACCAGACGGGAGCAGATCAAATCTACCAGGCCGACCAGACGAACAACACACGCCTATCGCACCTAGATGCGACCAGACAACCGCAGATCGCATAAACCGGGCCTGGG
This sequence comes from Pareas carinatus, assembly GCA_032468095.1. Classification (NCBI taxonomy): domain Eukaryota; kingdom Metazoa; phylum Chordata; class Lepidosauria; order Squamata; family Pareidae; genus Pareas; species Pareas carinatus. The sequence continues at coordinate 92,639 of JANHFO010002658.1, forward strand.
CCAACCAATTGCAGCGGACCCTAGCGGCGCCAAATTCAAAAAAATTAAAACAAAATGGCCGGCTGTCTACTCTGGGGGGAAAGAGTGGTCATTCCGTCGGCACTTCGGGAGGGGGTCCTCAAAACAGTACACAAGGGACACCCCGGCATAGTCCGCATGAAAGGACTAGCCAGAAGCTACGTCTGGTGGCCGGGCTTAGATCAAGACGGGATTGGGTTGCAAGATGCCAGGCGTGCCAGCAATCTCGACCAGCACCCCTGAAAGCCCCCACCAGGGAATGGGAACGGCCCAGGGGACCGTGGTCGAGGGTTCATGTGGATCTCGCCAGCCCGTTCTTAGGGAGAACCTTCATGGTCACTGTGGACGCATTCTCGAAGTGGTTATAAATCACAACGATGCGTTCCACAACGACCCAGGTAGTAATCCACGTCCTCCGGGATCTGTTCGCCACCCACGGCCTGCCCGACGTCCTAGTCTCGGACAACGGGTCGCAATTTATGGGTACCAAGTTCGAGGGGTTCCTAGCCAACCTGGGGATCCGCCACATCCTCACAGCACCTGGGAACCCCAGTGCAAAGGGCCAGGCAGAACGGATGATCTGCTCAACCAAAGAGACCCTCAAGCGCCTAGGCCCCGGGAACTGGCACGAGAAAATAGCCGAGTTCCTTACATGGCAGCACATTACCCCCTGTGTGGCAACAAGCCGCAGCCCCGCGGAGCTACAAATGGGACGGAAGCTGCACTCCGTCCTCGATAGGCTCAACCCCACATACGCGCCTGACACCAACAAAGACCAACCAATCCTCCACAACAGTTCAGAATAGGAGACCCTATCATGAAGAAACTGAACCTGGGCCCCCCATGAGTGGAAGGGGAGATTACCAAAATAACAGGGCCCAAGTCGTACGTGGTCACCCTAGGTGATGGCCGGACGTGGAGACGGCACATCGACCAGCTGAGAGGGAGGACCGCAGGGGAAACACACACCGACAACCCCCCGCACAACTCGGCCCAACTTAGAGGGGGAACCACAGGGGAAAAATACACAAACACCTCCCCGCAGGACTCGGCCCAACCCAGAGGAGCTCGGGGAAGGACACACAACCCATCACCCCACTCCGATGAAACCAACACTAACCCCATTGCAAATCCCTTTGCTACACGGACCGAAAGCAAGGAGTACGCGCTTCACCTAACCAGAGATGTGGAAGATCATCCGGCCAAAGCAAGCGTTTCACCTGCCGACGAGGGTGGGGCCGAGGCCACACCCAGAGGCTTCCAGAAGCATTCCGATGGAGCTCCAAAGCTTCCCACAGGCACGACCTTGCCCTCTGCCGACCAACTACCGACTGAACCGCGCACTTATAAGCGGCCGGCATACTTGCGTGATTACGTTATGTAAATGAGGCAAGGAGCCATCTGGGTAGAAAGGGGTGTTGTGTCCGGGGGAGGGCATTTACCAAGCGCGGGAAATGCCAGCGTCCGGATTGGCAGGCTGCAACCCAGTATGGGTATATAAGGGGCAGCCCTCCAACCCAGCGCCATTCCTGTACCTAATCACCAGCAACTAATAAAGTATTGAGCCGAGTGTGTCTCCATTTTGTTCCTCACAACCCACGATCTAACAGTCCCCCCTCTTCAACTTTTAAGAGGTGGGTTCTTTAAAATAGCAGCCACCAAAGCTTGGAAAAGCACACAGCTTTAATCAACAGCAGAGAGGTGCTAAGACTAAGTTTGAATCATATCTTTCAAATCCTTTTCAAAGTAGGCTTAGCCTACATTCAAAGTCCATGGGTGTACATGGAACTGCTCTTGATCCATATGAATGTGATGGATTGCGCTTCACAACCTGGTTGGGAGTTTTCATGCATAATAATCCAGACAATCTAAAGATGACACCAGAGATGTATTTTAAAAAAATCATAATTGTTATTTTCAGCCCACATATTACACGCTTAATATAGGAGCCATGATGGCACAGTGGTTAGAATGCAGTATTGCTGGCTAATTCAACTCACTTGCACGATTTCGATCCTGAAAAATGTGGTCATGTGAGGTTAATGTTCTCACTTAATGGTGGCAGCTTGGACTGTTGGAATTGCCATTGCTAAGTGATGCAGTCACAAGACTTCCTGCTTTATGATTGGGTCACGTAGTAATGGCAGTTTCAATTCCTTGTAACCCAATGACTACCAGAATCCATCCAGGATATAGCCTGGCATGAATCTGAATGGGTGAACCCATATCCCTTCCAACCTACCCCTTTAAATGCAGATTTTAAATTCTCTGGTAGGGAGATATGAGATTAAAATATAAATTTCTTCTTTAAACTTGAACTTGTTGGAAAATGAGTAGTTCCCATATCCTGTTAAACCACGGCTTGTTTACCTACAGTTTGAATGAACTAGTTTATTGGAGTTCCACATCATAATGAAATATTAAGTCAGCTTACAGAACACTGTAGTGTTGTGTATTGATCACACAACACAGTAGCTCAAACTGGTTGTGAGGAAAATAGAAAGTATGTTTTCCACTTTGAGTTATTTATAAAAATAATAAAGGTGGAATAAAAATAAACAATAAAGTAGAACAGCTGATCAACTTGTGTATATGATTTAAAATGTTGGAATGATACAAGTTTGATTGACAAAGCCAGGACAGAACTGCAAAATCTTTAAGATTTACTTAATGGTGGCAAAGGGTTTAAGGTGTGGCTCTCCCTAGAGATATGTAGCTGGGTTTTTTTTTTATTGAAAAGTTTTAAAGAAAATACAAAATATAAAAAGAAAAATACATCACCCTTGGAAAATTTCCCCCCTTTTTCATTCCCCTCACCCAACTCCCCTTCCCTCCCCCCTCTGCCTCCCTCCCTTGACTTCCCAGAGCAACAAAACAGAACATAACCTCATACAAACATAAGCTACTATAATCTACTAAAATAAAGAACCTCAAACATAATAAGAACCAACCCTATTCCATTAAACTAAACCCAAAACTTTTTAAGTAAAGATATTACAATCAAAACTTAATCAGTAAAAAACTAAACCTAGCATATCGCAAACATAAGCTACATTAACCTAATCATATGAAAATCAGAAAAAAAGAGACCCTCATTCATTTTAACCTTAACTCAAAAGACAATTTTCTCAATCTACAAGATATTATTATTAAAAAGAAAGAAGAGAAAAAACTACTCCTATCCTTACAATATTCTAAAAACTTCTTTAAGAAAAACTAAACATTTTATAACTTCATACTATTCTAAAAAAAGAAAAAAACTTCTTTAAAATAAACTTCTTTAAAGTAACCCATCATTAAGTATTTATTTCCATAGAATCTATTAATATATTATTTTAGCCGTTTCCTCCATTCCCCCTCCTTTGAGAGAAAAGAGAAGAAAAGGGAGGGAGACCACGCCTCTCTTCAAACAAAAAAATCAGGACATGCAATTTCACTTCATACCCGCCATTTTAAAAAATTAAAAGTTCAAACTTCTATATCATATATAAAAACTATTTTCTCCCAATATCTTATAATTAAAACCATCTTATAATTAAAACCCTTTTTCATATTCTTAAAACAATGGATAAATCAAGGACAATTCCCAGTATACTAATTCAAACCACAAAAAAGAAAAGAATACACTTTGATAAAACCATTTTTCATACTCTTAGACTATATCATGTCTCCCCATATCTTATAATTAAAACCATTTTTCATATTCTTAAAACACTGGATGAATCAAGAACAATTCCCAATATATTAATTCAAAACACAAAAGAGAAAAGAATACACTTTGATAACAACCAGAACACTTGAATCATAACAAAAAATCCATCCATTTCGACTAAAAACAAGATTCATCCCTCCCCCTTTCTCAAATCTTCCATCAGAGAGTTAACTTTACCAGCTCTCATTGTCCACCGGAACAACTTGAAAAGGGAGATGGCAAACTCAAGATCAGTCTGAAAACTCTTGCCAGTCTGTAGACATTTTAAAATAAACAAAGCTAAAGTTCCTCTTGCAGGCAAATCCATACTCCTTGGGGGAAATTCTTCCAATCCATACCACCCTTCAAAGGCATCGTCCTGCATCTTTTCCTCCTGAATTTCACCCTCCACATCCAGAAAATCCTGAGATGCTTTTTGATCCTTCTCACCATTCTCAGCCTCTATAATTTCCTCCACCATCTTAGGATCCTCGCCTGCTTCTTCTTCAAGCACCGAAATTTCCACACCATCGAGAGCTTTGAATACCTCCTGAACTATCCGAACTAATATTCTCACAAGTTTTTTAAAGTCATCCATCGATATTTCTTGTGCCTTCAGAGAGCCTATTAATTCTGGTAAAAAAGCCATTTCTCCAGATCTTTAAAAAAGAGAACACAGCGCCAGCAAAGGGGAAAAAAACAAAACTTTCACTTTAAGCAGTGAGCTAGAATGTATCAAAGCATGAACTTTCACTCTCCACTCTCACTCCGTTCGCCATTTTAGAGAGGAAATCCACAACAGTTAAGGTTTCAAAAGTTAAGATTTCAAAAAAGATCAAGAAAAGTTACTTGCTCGGAATTCTGCATATTGCTCCGTCCGGTATGAAAAATTAAATTTAAAAAGAAATCCTTTGCACGGAGATGTTCGTGGCTTCTAGCTCTGGCTTGGCAGAGGCGACCCAGGCGCAGAGCTTTCTGGATCTCATCGAGGGGCTCACCCTTCCAGTCCCTGCAAAGGAATCAGGGACTTTGGGGAGCCCTACCCTCGATCCAACGCTCCCCCGCCCCCTCTACGCCGAGGGAGCAGGTTTCCCGCCACTTGACAGCTGATTGTAGCTGTCAAAAGCGGCTTTACGCAGCATTCCAGTAAGTATGGAAATGTAATGTTTATCAGTGAAGTAAAACGCCTACCTCTTCATTTTGCAATACTGAGACATAAAATGTCTGACTTTGCCCTTGACTATTGTAATATAAATTGTGTTATATTACTACCTTTGTATTTCACTACAAACAAATCTCATATAAAGAAAAGCCATTTAAAACATTTGCAATAGGCCTGACAACTTAAAAACAATAAAATGACAACTCAGATATAAAATAACTCAAAAATAAAAGCAGATCGTCAATCTGGCTAGAATGGCCTCCAGAATATTTTTTTCTCAGTGTATGCTAAGTGATTTTGAAGAAGGGCCAAGCCATTCTAGCCAGACTTGGCGATCTGCTTTTATTTTTGAGTTATTTTGTCTTATCTGTTTTATCTATGCTACGGATCTTACATTGACTATCGGTTAATGGAAAACCAGGTGCAATTTAAAGTATTGGTTTCATCTAGAAAGCTGTTTACAGCATTGCACATGGGTGCCAACTGAACAGATTGTTCCAACAGAACTGGTCTAATTACCTAGAGAGAAACTACTACTATTGCCGTACTCCTGGAAAGAAAAGGAAGCTGGGTAAATGAGGCAAATCTTGGCTGCAGCAGCACTAATTATTTGGGGCAGCTAGCTTCCTTTTGGAGAGAAGGTCCATGGCATAGGTGCAATGTGCTCCTAATGAAGGGGCCTGGTTAGCATTGGGGCATTGTGTTCTAGACTAACTGCAGTTTCTGAGTGGTCTTTATAAGCAGCTCCAGGTAAAATGCTTTGCAGTAGTTTAATTAGAAACAAGGGCATGAGTCATTATATCATATTAATATTATTTTTGTCCTAGGTAAGGGTATAAATGCCAAAATTACAATACATTCTCAGAAGAATATTGTAGCAGCGTGGGACACACGAGGCAGGAGCGCAGGGTTTACCCAACAGACGTTTATTCATAGAACACACAGAACGGCACCAGCAAGGTGAAGCCCTTACTGCCTTATTTTATAGTTGGCGCACTTAGGCAGGCGTTAGCCAATCAGATTTAAACATACATAAATTCCCTTATAGAGCAAACCACGGGGGCGGGGGACCTTCTGACCTCGGCTCCTGGATGTCTAGAGAATCCCGGATCTTACAAATATGATATGAATATGATTTTTACTTTATCATGAAACATGATTTTTTAAAGGATTTTTTTCATTTTAATCCATCTAGTTGCTAACTAAAGAAGGCTTTGATCTTTAAGTGGGCACAGTTTAACTGACACAAATCTTTGGCCTGACCAAGTATTTAAAATTTATTTCATGGCTTGCTAAAACAAAGAATGTAATGTTATTTAGACAAAAATGATTAATTGCACTCAAGAGGCAAATTGTTCCAGGTTAGTTCCCAAGCTTCAGAATTTTGTGCTACTTTTGTGTATAACAAAAAAATGAAGATCAACCAGTTTCTTGAAACTATATATAATGTAGCACCTGCCATATCTGGGTGGTGACATATTCATTAGGACTTTAAAAATTATTATTTTTTAAAGAATTTTTTATTTTTTTATTATAAGAAACAAATCACATATTCCAATCAGCATCAGTCAACTGGATGCCCTTATCATTTATCCTCCCTTAGTGCTTATATAACCATATAATCTTAAAAAAAATTAACACCTGCCCCTTCGTTATATAAATGTTACATCAGCCATTCTATTTACCAAAGTTAGTCTAGAATACACTTCAACATTATTCCATTTTTACAGTCTATTTTGTTATTTAGCTTTAGCCATCCTAAATATTGCTCTTTTAGTGCTTCCATATCAAATCTCCACCAATCTATCATCTAAATCCTTTTATTTATTTTTCTTACCTCAACCGTAAGAGATCAATTTTTGCTTCTATGCATTTTAAAAAGTCATCTTACTCTTTTTTAAAAAAAAAATCATCACAGATTTATCATTTAATTCTATTAAGCCTTTGCACCTTATACATTAACTACATTCTATATTTCTTGAACAGCCTACTACATTTTAAATCTTATAGTTCATCCTATTTATCTTATCTAAATATAACAAACTTATTGTTTATCAAATTTATCATCTTAATCCATATAGCTTTGCCTCTTTTGTTACTTAAACATTATCTTTTCCTTTTATCCAACATTCATTATAAATCACTACTCAATATCGAAAACTTAAAAAATTCTATATAACATTTTAATTCATATATTTAGTCATTCAATAAAAAAACTAAATTTCATATTCAATTCTTCATTTACAATATTTTAATCTGTCCAAATTTTTTCCATAATTTCCACATCTGTGGAAATTCCATATCTTTTGTCTGTATCTCTGAAACTATTCCATTTCTCTCTTCTTATTTTTTTCCAGACTTCCTCAGGTTTCTCTATGGATGTCTTATGTTTCTTTGAAGCTGTTTTGTAGATTTGTTTTTCTTGCTTGCTTCTTCTTATGCTCATGGGGTGTTTGATGCTCTCTTTTTAGGAACCTTACGCCTTCCTTTGAACCTCCTTTTGACTTTTAAATTGTAATTTAATTTCTCCTTCTTAAGTATAGTCATCTTTCCAGCAGCTTGTTATTTTCTTTCTATCACTTCTAGTTTGTCAGTATAGTTGTTGTCTATATTGCAGTCATCTATCTGTCTTTTCTTTACTTGGATTTTTTCTCTTTGGCTTTTGTATACACCTTCTATCTATTTTTTGTGAGATTTCTTTAAAGTTAGCTTTCTGTAAGTCCATAAATGTCATTATAATTTCGTTCATACTTTTTAATATTTGTATTGTCATTTTTATTTTTTGTAACTACCCCTCTTTATATTTTGCTTAGCAACAAGTCTTAGAGTTTCATTTCTTTGTAAGTTTCCATATTATTCTTTCTCGTTGAGATCAACAGTTCGCAGCTGCTGGCCTAGGTCAAAGTCAGGCACTTACTTTCCACTTTCACTTCATCACCAGATTTTTATTCTTTTTAAAATATCTCCAACAAGATCTTAAAGATTTAACAGTCTTGCATTGTGGAAGCAATATCTTTTAAGTTTTAATATAGATAGAAAGTCATTTCACCTCTAGACTCTTTATTTCAGTCCAAAGCTTTTTAATATATATATAATTAATTCTTTCCATTTTTGGTCACCATTTCTTTTTCTCTTTAGGGTGTTTATTTAAAAAAAATTTTTTTAAGCAGGTAGCATAGTCCTTTGGGGTAGGATTTTGAAAAACTCATTCAGGTGGCTAGATGTTGATTGCCAGCTTTTTTGCGGTTTGTTTCCAAGCCGCTTTCATTCTTGCTTCAGACTCATCTGTGGCTAAATGCTGCGAAGCCCGCAGCACAGCATAGCAGATCTTTTGAGTGGTTCCTTCCTGCTTCCCCCGGGACTGTGGAACATCCCCTCCCTTCGTTGCCTCTCCAGGGCAACTTTAGGGTCGGCTCCAGGCATGGAACCAGGCAATTTGGCTCGAGAGCCTCCCAAGCCTGCTGTCCGCTGGTAGTCTTGGACTGCAAAAAATTGTCATCATCTAGTTGGATAGATTTTTTTTTGCCCACATCTGGTAAGCGTACATTCTTTCAGTCTAAATTCAAATTGCTTTTTATATTCATATTTGGACTGATTTTTAGACTTTATTTTATTTTATTTTCATAGCACATTGCCTGATGAAATCCTGGGACGTTAAAAGCTTGTGCTCTCTGACATTTTGGCTAGTCTTGATAGTATTTAGAATAACAGTTGGAAGCGACCTTGGAGGTCTTCTAATCCAATCCCCTGCTCAGGCAGGAAACCCTATACTATTTCAGACAAATTATTGTCCAATATCTTCTTAAAAATCTACAGTGTTGGAACTCTCATAATTTCTGGAGGCAAGTTGTTCCATTGGTCAATTGTTCTAACTGTCAGGAAATTTCTCCTTAGTTCTTGGTGGCTTCTCTCCTTGATTAGTTTCTATCCATTGCTTCTTGTCTTCTGGTGCTTTGGAAAATAGCTTGATTCCCTCTTCTTTGTAGCAACCCTTGAGATATTGGAACACTTCTATCATGCCACTCTCCAGTCCTTCTTTTCATTAAACTAGACATACACAATTTCACCAACCATTCTTTATATGTTTTAGCTTCCAGGCCGCCAACCATCCTGATTGCTTTTCTCTGTACTCTAGAGTCTCAACATCATTTTTATATCCTGGCGACCAAAACTGGATGCAGTATTCCAAGTGTGATCTTACCAAGGCATAAAGTTTGCTCCACTATAGTTTATAAACTAAAATGCAAGGGATGCCACGGGAAAGATGTATTATTTTCTCCACCGTGATTCCTCCCACATCTTTGATTTTTGTGTATTTTCCATTAATCACAAGAAACAGAAATGCAGACCTAGTATTTTTAAAGTTGCCTAACAGAAATGTACTTTAAGTAACCTCTTAAGCAGACATCCGTATGTAAATACATAAATTATTATTAAATAAATCAACTTCCAATTAGGCAGCTTTCAAATGAATGCGGGCCCCGTAATATCTCATTCGTTCCTACATCGCCCCGCCTGCATCGCGGGCGACTCGGTTAGTCGGTACTCTCAGAGGCAGCATCTAGCCACGCCCCTCATTCGGAGCCCTTCTCCCTCCCCTTCGGTCACGAGCGAATAAAAGAAAGAAAGCGCGAGCTCGGAAAGCGAACCCGGAGGAGGCTCGGCGGTGATAGCGGAAGGCATCCCAGTCCAGAGCAACAAGCCCTGACAGCAGCGTTCCGACGGCGGCGATCGCGAAGGTCTTGGTCTTGCGAAGTGGCGTTCTTCTCGACCCTGGTATAGTGTGAGTAAAAAAAAGAAGGGAGTGTAAGGGAAAACGCAGATGCTGTTCTAGGTGAAAGCCCTCTTTTCCTGCGCTGGGGTTGGTTTGTTTACATCCCCCCCTCCCCATTCTCGATCCTTTGTTGGCTAAATTTTCCTCCTGTAAAACCTGGTATTGTTCTGTATTGTTCCAGGTCTAGCTAGTACCACGCGCGTCTGGTCTCCTGTCCTTCCCTAGTAGAGCGCGACCGAGACAGGACCTCACTGGGGCAAGGCGAGATTCAGCCTCTCCTGCCCTCTGAACCCGAACTGTCGCTATCTCGCTTGCTCGTTCCTGGGGAAGATCTTCCTGTTCAGTAGGATGGGGAGGAGGGGGCTGCTGCTCATAAACTGGATCGATGATCCAGATTAGTAGTAAGGGAGATAGCACAGAATACCCCTTTTCTCTGAACTCTCCTAGAACTCTTACAGTTGTACCATGTGAGTGAAATTAAAACCACCAAAAGTTTTTTTAATTTTAGTTTAGTGTTTATCAGCCTCAGCAGTTTTAAGATATGGACTTCCCCTTCCAAAATTCCTCTGTCGACCAGTGAAATGCTTGTAGTTTGAATTTTAAATAGAAAAGGCTTGCTTTGCTTTGACTTCTTTTCCTGCTGTCTTACTCACAACTCTACATTTATTGCATTTATTACACAATTGCTGCTTTCTTTTTATTTCTGTCTGTTGAACATACATGCTGTTGGCATAGTCTCTAATCTAGAATAATGAATGGTGTTATTCTGTTATATAAAAAAAAAAAAATCAGAAGAAATGAATGATGACATTTTTCAATTCCATAAACTGCATAGACGTATTTGCTGTATTTTTAATTTATTTTTTATTGTCAATATTTGCACCAGTATATAAATTTCTGTCAATTATACATTACATTTCTTAGTCATGTAACAAATAGATACATCAAACTTGTTAAACCATGTATCATTTAAAATATATCAATTTCCTATTTCTATCTTTATATTTACACATATTTCCTTCCCCCTCTTCTTTTCTTCCTACTTATTCTTCCCTTTTCACTTTGTCGCCTTCCTTTCCGCCCCTCTCTGCTCTTTCCCTACTTACTTTTTCCCTCTCTACTTTCCTTCTTTTCTCTTTTCTTTCTCTTATTCTTTCTTTTTTCTTCTTTCTCCTTTTACCTCTCCTTTCCTTTTGTTCTCTATCGTCTCTTATTCTCACTTCCTTCTCCCTCGTCCTCTTACTCCTTCTTCTCTTTCTCCTCTCCCACACTTTCCTTCATGTTTCCCTTCTTCCTTTCTCTCTCAACTTTCTTCTCTTTTTCTCTTTCTCTCTTCCCCATTAAAATTGTATAGTTTTCCTCAGTTGATTTTTGGGCATCTCTTCATTTGCTCTATTTTCTTATCCAAAACATCTTTATTTAGCATTATTATATCTTTGTTTCTATTCTTTCATTCTTTCGTCCAACCATTTGTAGAATCTTCAGCACGATTTAAAATATTCTGATTCTTCTCTGTCTTTCAACTTTAATGTCAGTCTGTCAGTCCAGTGTTTTCGTTAATATTTTGTCTTATTGTGGTGTCACTTTATTTTCCCATTGCTTTGCAAATATTATTCTTGCAGATGTTGTTACATGTAACATTAAGTATACATCTTGTTTACCCACTGTTTCTGTGATTATATCCAATAAAAATTATTCTGATTTACACTCTATCTTTGATTCTAATATTTGAGTTAGCCAACTCTGATTTTTCCCCCCAATATTCTTTGGCATATTTGCATGGCCATCACATATGGTTGTTTGTCCCTGTTTTTTCTTTACATTTCCAACATCTATCAGATGTTTTTTTGGACATTTTGGCAATTTTTCCAGGTGCCATATGCTATCTATAGAGCATCTTTGTATGGTTTTCTTTGTATGGTACAGACATTGTTATTTTATAGTTGCTTTCCCTTAATTTTCGCCAATCATCTACTGTATTACATTGATTATAAGACACATTTTTTCATATTTTGGTGTCTCTGTATTCATGAGGCATCTTATATTCGATATTCAACCAAGATCTCACAAACAGGAGGTGGGGGTGATCTAGCAGCCATTGCTGCAGCTGCTGTCAGGGCAGGCCCAAGAATAAGGGTGCGGAGCCTTGGCAAGCATAGGGCGGGGTCTATTTATTAACCCCGCGCTTGCCCTTCGGACTGCTCTGGCTGCTGTGCAGTTGGGATAGAATTAACTTTGATGCTGCATTTAAATGAAAACTTATTTTCTAACTTATAAAAATAATGGTGTGTCTTATAATTGGCGGTGTTATTTTTAATTCTGCTACCTCTTTGTATTCTTCTATTTTCTCCAATAATTTTGAAATTGTTTTTATTGGTTCTTCTAAAATAAAAGCTAAATCATCTGCAAACGCTTGTATCTTATACCCTTTCCCCTTTTTTAATCCTTTAATTTCTGGATCTTGCCTTATTTTCATGTTTAAAATATCTAAGATTAAGATAAATAACAATGGGGAGAGAGGGCAGTCTTGCCTGTACCTTTTCTTATTTCTATATTTTCCTTATAGCCTCTGTTTACAAATATCTTTGCTTTCTGTCTGTGATATATTATTTTGACCATATTTATAAAATTTTGTCCTAATTCCATCATTTCTAATTGTTTTATCATAAATTGCCAAGATAGATTGTCAAATGCCTTTTTTGCGCCTAGAATTACCAGTGCCATTTTTTCATAATATCCTAGAACATTCATTATAACCCTTAGATTATTTTTAATTTGTCTTTTATGCAGAAACCCATTTTGGCCCATATGTATAAAGTTTGTTAAAAAAAACTTTTAGTTTCTCTACCATTATTGCTGTAAATATTTTGTAATCCACATTTAGCAATGATATGGGTCTATAATTTTTTATCTTCATCAAATCGGTTTCTTCTTTTGGTATCAGGCTGATATTTGCCTCCAACCATGAATTTGGAATTTTAACTGTCAGCAGCAATTTGCAATGAACTGCTGTTGTATTTTAAAATATGTTTACCTTACTTTGCTTAAAAGAAGTTATTTTGTTTTCTTACAGCAATAGGGAACAAAGCTGAATGGCTGGCGGGTGAAGGAACGGTTTGATGCGCTCCTCGTGACAGCGGTGCCGGAAATAGAGCAGGTGGCGGGGGAACAAGTCCACCGCGCTCCTCTCAGCAGCGCAGGGAGAAAAGCAGGCTGGGGGGACAAGTCCACCGTGCTCCTTGCAGTGGCAATGGGAAGAGAGCAGGTGGTGGTGGGAAATAACCTGCCTCACTCTTTTCCCGCTCGAGCTTCCTCTCCCACACAGCTCCTGCTCCTTCTCCACCGTGGACAGCTAGCGGGTGGCACCCAGTGTGTGTGAATGTATGTGTGTGAGAGCCGGGCATGGGCAGGCGCGGTGGTGGCGGCGCATGAGTGGTCTCAGCTTCTCTTTTACCCAGATGGGAAAGCAAACTGGACAGGGCATACTGGGGGAGGCTGGGGAAGAATCTCCCTCTTGTCTACACTTCTCTGCGGTTATTGTGTCCGCCCACTGGAGGAGCTGCTATGGGGGAAAAGAGTGTGAAAACAGCTAACGGGCAGCGCCGGGGTGGCTGCAACTCGAACGAAGGTGTGGCTCTCAGGAGGAGCAGCCAGAGTAGCACGGAGTGGGCCTGCCAGCCGGCCTACCTACAAGCTACTGCTGTTGTTATTTATGACTGGCTTGTTTGCTTGCTTGTTTTCATGCTCTTCAGCTAAAAAGGGTGATTTGCAGCCTCCGCTTCCTGTTGTTTCTTGCTCAGTCTCACTTGAAGCCAGGTGAAAGAGAGTCGGCTATTTCCATTTTATTTTGCCTGCCTTTCCTATGCCCAGACTCTGCACAGTAACCATGCTGATGTTGCTTCCTGGTTTCCTTGATTATGGCAAGCTTTTTGCCCTTCCTCCCTCTTTCTTATCTCCGAGCAAGGCTTCTAGTTGCCCTCGGTGCAGCCATGTCTTTCAAAAAGCCTGACTCTTGTGTGGAGAACCAGAGCGGGACAGGGGAATCTTTGGGCCGTACCTGAGCTTAAGTAGCCAAGATCAGCTTCCAACTCAGACACACACCCTACTTACTTCTCTGGCTTCTGACTGCCCAAGTTGTGATTTCTTTTCAAGGGAGTGGGACTGGACAGGCCAAGGTGAAGGGGATGTGGTGGCCACTCCCCTTTAAGTCGCTAGCTGTTCCCACCTGCTCAACAGCAGCAGCTCCTCTCCAGCCTGGGCGTGCAACACCGGTGGCACAGGAAGCACAGCCAGTGCACGGCAACACGGATGCCCATTGGGCAGCCTCCGCAGTGCTCCCACTCCGCCCTGGCATGAAAAGTGGAAGAAGAAGGGATTGCATGTTGACCTGGGGTTGTGGCAAGAGAATTCCCTCCCGGCAAGACTCCCAGTTGGTATCCAAGCAGCTTCATTCGGGTGGTGCTAAGTTCCGATGACATAGCTGCCATTTCTCGCCCTCTCCCCTCCCCATTCCTAATCCGAGTCTGGGTGGGAGAATTCCTTTGGGGAGGGGAATTTTCAAAGAGACCTTCTGCCTCTAACAGTCCTCAATTTGGAATTCCAGTAGGCCCCCTTTTGGGGCAACTTCGGCAACCCTTCACCGTGTACCAACTTCTTTCTCCTACTCATTTTTGCCTAGACAGGTAGCCTCTGATGTTTCCCTTCTCTCCTGTAGCCCATCCCTGAAGGACCTTTATCTTTTAAAATATCTTTATATTTATCTTTATATTTATTACATATATTTATATAAATATTTATATTTATTTCTTTAGCTTTTAAAAAAAATCATGTTGGTGGTCTTTGAGATTTCAAATTATGAATTTGGTGATCCCTGAGATCAAAAAGGTTGGCGACCACTGCTTTAAATGATAGTCCTTGCCATTAAATTATTTTTAGAGACTTTGACATTGTAACAGCACTGAAAAAAGCAGTTATGAATATTGCAATATTCACATGATCAGAATTTGAACACTTGGCAACCAACATGTATCTATGATAATTGGAGCATGCTAGGTTTCTGTGATTATCATTTGTGACCTTCCCAGTTTTTGATAAGCAAAGTCAATGGAAAAGCTGGATTTGCTTAATGACCAGGTAATACACTTAACAACTAAGCTGATTCACTTAATAACTATGCAAAAATGGTTGTAAAATTAGGTGAAACTCTTAACCACTACCTTATTTAGCAACAGAAATATTGTTCCCAACTGAGATAATAAGTCAAAGATTGCCTAGTAAATGGGCATTTTTTCCTCACACTATTTGTATATTGTATATTGTATATTATTGTATATTTGTATATTGGTTCCAACTGAGATAATAATTCAAAAATTGCCTAGTAAATGGGCATTTTTTCCTCACACTATTTGTATTTCTCACATTTTGACTTTGTTTCTGCAGATTTTTGTTGAATATCTCCTCTCCTTAGGATGTTTGCAAAAGCAACCAAGACTTTTGTGAAGGAGGTTGACTGTGGAGGAAGCCTAATCTATGTGCCATCCCTGAATAATTTAGATAAAGTACAGTTCCTGAATTTAGTCACAAAGAAAGCGAAAATTTGGTGCTGGCAAAATACAAAATATCATCTTTCATCAGTTTCTTTGAATGATGTGCTTGCTGAAATTACGCATGAACCTATAAAGCCAGGTAGAGTCACTGTTATACATTGTTATAGGAGATAAGAAGAAGTGCAAAGTACTATGCATTATTGTATAGTAACCTGCTTTATTATTGTTGAACTTTGAAATATTTATCCCCCCCCACAAAAAAATTAGACAGAGCAATATTACTTTGCATGTCATTTTGCTCTTTTGTTGGTTTTCTGGAAGTTTTGTTGATTTTTAGAAGTTTTTTCTGAATGTTTTTAAATCCATTTTCAATCAAAATAGTTGAGATTTATCTATTAGATAATTTAAATTGTGAAACTCTTTTTACAGTTTCACTGATGAGAAGAATGCAATTTAAAGTTACGCCATTTTATGGGATATGTGCTATGAAATAACTTGCCTGCAGTACTTAACTTAATGCGATCACTTACAGAAGAACAAGTGCTAAAGTCTGATCATTCGGTGGATGCCTCAATTTGTACCCAGACAGGACTTTGACAATTCAGAATAGCAGTAATTAGTGATAACAATTTTTTCTAACATTGCTAAATTAATACCTTTAACAATTTAGAAATCATTGCTTTTAGTCAGGTGGAAATAGATGGTCCCAGATTTAAATTGAATTCAGGCATAATATCCTGAAAAGCGATTTAGTAGTTTAGTTTTTCAAAAAACCTGCTACAATTAATATAATCAAAGAGAAATATTGAGAAACTTCATTATTTGCTGATTTTTAAAGGTATCAAACATTTTGGGCTTTAAATTGTTACCCTGTTCTTTTACTGAAGTGGAATTGATACTCCATCTTGCTCTGACTACTGTTAACGGCATCTTATTGATTGAATTCTCATGCCATGCTAAATCAACAATGTACTTTTTTTTAGATTTGCTCTGGCTCTGTGAGAACTCCGCCTTGTGGTTGCTTTGTTTTTTAAAATTAAACAGGAATGTGTAAAGTATTTGATTTGGATTTTTCTTCTATAACCCATTGGCTATTTCATGAATACAGGTCATCCTTGACTTACAAACATTCTTTTAGTGATGGGATTGAAAAAAGTGACTTATGAACATTTTTCACACTTAAGATTGTTACATGAACATGTAATCAAAATTTGGATGCTTGTTTCATATTTAAGACAATTGCAGTGTCCTGGGTCGTGTCATCCTCTTTCGTGACCTTCTGTCAAGCAAAGTCAACAAAGAAGCCAGATTCACTAAACAACTGTGTTACTAGCAACAACTGCAGTGATTCACTTAACAACATGTGTTGTCACTGAGGATTGGGTCGGGAGTTATTGTTGTTTTTTTCTATACTGTGTTCTTATTGTTTGTAAGCTGCTTAGATTGGCTATGAGCAAGTAGGCAGCTATATAAATTTTCTAAATAAATAAACTTGTGTTAAGAAAGGTTGCAAAATGGGCCAAAATTCACTTAGCAATTGTCCCATATAGCAACATAAATTTTGGGTTCAATTGTGATCATAAGTCAAGGACTACCTGTAGTCTAAAAATAATTTCCCATTCCCATTCTAGAATATTCTAGAAAATAATGGACCATTCCTGCAATGGTTGGATAGACATATTCCAGGGAAAAAGAAGATGAGAATCTTTTTTTTATTTTCTGTATAACTTGCCTCTCTGCTCTGGTTAGCATGCAATGCAGTCAATAAGATTTAAAAATAAAAACAGGACATGGAGAATTAAAATATACATATATGCACTATCAATTTGCTAATAAGCATGACTTAGTGTTAATGCCTTTGACATAATGCCTCAAGGCATGAATATACATCTCCTTTAGTAGCCACCAGTCTCTCTGCCCTGACTGACTTTTTATAGTGATAACAAAGGAAATTGGAATTACATCAAACAAATGTAGCATCATCTTAGTTTTCCTATTTTTGGGTTGAGAAACATGCTTCCCTGTCCAGAAAAAGGGCAAAAGAACTCAAGGGTAGCAGGTATTGTTCCATGGGAGTGATCAATTAAAGATGATAGAAAATTGTATACTATTGAATCAGTGCTCAGTAACTGTGCACATACAGTGCAATTATAATTGGGCAACCTATTCTCAAAAACTGGTTTATTATGATGTGTCAGTAATGGCAAAAGTAGAATTCAGAAAAGTTATGCATGATTTAACTTAGCTTCTGTGATTCAGTCTACTTCATACAGGCAATTATGGTGAGACTTTTATTTTGTGACTATTGTGTTTTCACAGTGAATAGAGAGAATCACTTCTGGTGGAATTCAAAGAACTGTTACTTAGAATGACTGCTATGATCCTTTAAATGTCCTGTATGCATGCATGCATTTCTAAGATGCAAATCCTTTCAACATATTGTAAAACTTTATAGCATACAGATCCATTTATTCCAAGAATGCAGAACTTGTGATTTCCAAGCAGCATTGGTAAATTCCCAATAGACTCTACCAGCATGACCTGCTGGTTCAAACAAACTGCATTTATTTTAGCATCATGTAAAAGACCACAGTTTCTCCATCTTTGCTTTATTCATTTAATTATAAACATTTTTAAATACAGGGAGTAGTGAAAAACAGTGACTAAGTAAGTCAGTAGATATTTCAATATGTTTAATTATCAATAGTGTTCAATTTTTCAGAATATTTTTTATTGTGCTCCAGTTTAATTAATCTGTAATTTGATTATGTTGCTTTTCTCCAAGTTATTAAAGAGTCTGACTTTGTGAAGTATGAAAGCAAGTTTGAAGACTGCATCAGAGGAAGCATAGAAACTTCATTAGGAAGAATTAATTTACAAACTGAGGGGAGTGATGTTGTGGAAAGTTTATCCTGTTTTGGAAATCTCAAAAAACAAGAAGTTGACTTACACAAGCTTATGAAAGATGTGATGGGAAGGTACATATTTATTTTATTCATTTATGGGATTCTATAAATAGTTTTACTGGACAGGGTTTTGAAGGGAGATCTTCAGCTTTAAAAATTGCATCTTTGTGAGGTTTAAAAAAGTGGAATTGTTTTTAAAAAATTATAGATACTTGGGATTGAATAAATAGGAAAGTAAAAATGATGATGATGAAAACCATTGTTTCTGGAATTAATATACATTTTCTGGAGAGTTTAGAAATGCTATTGATAGCTAGATTTAATTTGTATTATAGCTAAGGTAGTTGGATAGACTCATGTTCATAATCATACTCAACTACTACACTTATTTTGTCAGTCATTCAATTTCACCTCACGCTACCTCGTAGGGTTGTGTTGTAGGATAATTAGGGTGCTCTCATATATGCCATATTGATCTCTCATGAATGAATATAAACGCAATGAAAGGTAAATATACTCTCATTTCTGTTTTGAAAGAGATGTAAATATGTCAGGGAGACTTGAATATGAAACATTTGGAAAGATGACAGAGTACTAAAAAGTCTGATGTTAGTTTGTAATTGAGTTATAAATCCAATACTATCACTATGACAGTATATTTTTTCTATATGCTGTTTATATCCAAATGCAATGATTCAATATTTTGTTATGTATTTCTGATTGGTATACTAGCTCTTTGCTATTAAACAGTGCACTGTTTATCAACTTCTTATGAGGAAACAATAGTATGTCCAGCTATTGAAAATAAGCTTTTGCCATAGTAATTTTAATGCATTTTTTTTTTAGATCAATAAATCTACAGAATTCATTGTTGGAACAAATAATTGAAAGAAAGAATGACATTCTTTGCATCCTTACAGAAAAAATATTGACGACTCAGAAATGTTTAATATCTGAACATATTCAAAAAGCGGAAAAACTTGCTGGTGCAGTGGGACTAAGTACAAAAAGTATAAAGGTATTAATGCAGAACAAAGAATATTGATGAACTATTACAACATTCTATTGCATTTTTCCATATTATGCCCCAGCAAGATGTATATAGTCCTTGTGCCGTTTAAATTCTCCTTCTAAAAAGATTGAAATTTCATCCCATTTCATTCCAGACTTGTATTACATTGCTGACCATATCCTTGTCATTTTTGAATGCTTTTTCTTTTTAGAAAAAAAGTACAGTTGTTTGTTCCCAGGCACAAATAAACTTGTTTGCATTAAGTTGAAACATTAATGCTTCTGTTCAAAAATGAGTGGCCTATGCAGTTTGAGGACTGTTTGCTGTTAAAGCTATTTGCTATTAAAAGTTAAAATGACTGAAAAATTTTATAAGGTGAAAATACTCTGATGTATTTGTATGACGTCCTTAATGTCCTTAATACAGAGTCATTTCAAGAAGCCTCACTAAGTTTTGAACTTAAATAAAAGTTACAAAGTGTTGGATGAGACTAAAGATCATTGAATCCTTTGCTCCAATTCTGTCAGCAGTAGAAAAGCTCTTAAGAAGTTAATTATAAAGCTACTCACCCTAGCTGAAAGTGACCACAAATGTATTTTCTCTGAGGATAGAAGATCTATTTGTATTAAGAATTTCTTGTAGTAGACCTGTCTTGTGTGAATTAAAAACTTAGCTATTTCTCAAACGCAAATTTAAGAAAGCACATTTGAGAGATGTCTAGTTTTAAGTTTATTCTTTAAAAATCTACAAAATATTTTTTTATGTAGAGCTTGGTGCGCTCTGAGTGGGTAGTTTGCTTGCAGATAATTCCTTATTCAACTAGGTAACATCATCAATGCCTAGGAGGATAATGAAACATCTGCAAGCAAAAAAACAAATTCAGAGAACACTAAGAACTTCAATATCAAGATACACATATTCTCATTTACGTATGCATTCATTTCTGTCTATCTTTAAATAACTCTTGGTGCCGTACCTCTCTCCACATACCTGGTCACCCGAGACCACATACAGTATTTTATCTTTTATTAATTCTATTAGGGACTTGGACTGAGAAATAAACGATAGCTTAAATTTATCTGCTCTGGACATTTTCTGTTTCATTCTTTGGCTTTAACTCACTTAAAAGTAATTAAAAAGTCATTTTTTAATTCTACAATTGACTCCTTGTCATCCTTTCATGTGCAGATTAATGCATTTTGGAAATCATTTACACAAATTAACCGCAATTAAATCTCTCTTTAGGTATCAGTGAATGAAAATGGGAATATGACCAAGAACTCTAATGTGACACTGGAGATCCCTGCTTCAACAGCAATTGCTTATGGTGTAATAGAATTGTATATAAAACCTGATGGTCAGTTTGGTAAGTAATGTGACCATTCTCACCCTCCTTTTCCTCAGGACAGCATAAAAGAGCATGCTCATCCTAACGAGCATGCTTTTTATTAGAACTAAGTTATCAGGAGAGGTTCTCTTGTCCCAAGATCTTATTTGGAATTCAGTTTTATACATACCTTATATCGGTACATAATTGGTACTCATTTAAAGGTAAGGCTTACAGATGTTTTGAATCAGTATTACAGTAAAAAACTGAGTTTAATACACGAGAAGATGTAGATGCAGGTTAAATCAAGCATTCAAGCATTTTATTTTGGTTGCAAATTATAGATTCTACTGTAGGCAGAAAAAAGGTCTTCTTATATAATCAGCTTCTCTTAATAATGGAATGTAAGGTCTTTGAGAACAGTATGTTTTTTAATTAATTAATTAATGCATCCATCCATCTATCTGTCTGTCTTTCTATCTATCATCTACTGTGTTTCCCAGAAATAAGACCTACCCTGAAAATAAGCCGTAGTATGATTTTTCAGGCTGCTCATAAATATAAAGCATACAATTAAAAGGGTGAAAAGCTATGCCCACATCAGATTTGAATGTAAAGATGATTGTGATTCATTATTTTTCCCTCCTTTACAATACTGTTGTTTCTTCTCATATATATATATATATTATGTTTGGCTGCCTTGTCATTGAAACCTTATAAATCAACATCTCTGCTCTGCAAGATTAATCCTACCTTAGGCAGAGAAAGACAGGCATTTCAGGTTAGGGAGGAATTTATAAATAATATTTTGTACTATCAGGCTTGTTCATAAAACCCTTGGCTGTTCTTTTACTTGTAGAGTAGATCTCTGTGTGCCTCTTAGCCTGTTTTATATCTCCTAAACTAGTTTGAAGTTCCCATCTGTGATCAAGGGGGCCATTACTTCCAATGGAATGAGGCTGCTTTTTGTCTTTTGTTACTTGCAGCCAATATCTTGAAAATGTTTCTTGTGGTTCCTCTGCATGAAATAATCACCTTGTTCTATCCTGTAGTGGAAAGATGTTCTCCTCTATAGAAATTCTAGACATTCTCAACCATTTCTTCGGTGAATATCCAAGTAATTGTGCCTAAAATAGCTGACTTACAATGTGCTAAGAGTTCTGTTGACATTCAGTGATGTTAGAAGGCAGCAGTTTCTTAAAATAATTTTATACAACTATAATAAAAGCTAATACAAACTATAAAAATGTAAGAATAAAAAAGAAAAAAGTGTAAAAAGTAATTTCTCCTTTCATTACAATTTTTGCAACACATTACATCTGCTAAGGTACAACAGTACAGCCATTAGTGGCGCGATGACTCAGCAGGTTAAGACACTGGGCTTGCCAGCTAACCGAGACCCAAGTGCCACATGATGGGGTGAGCTTCCATTTTACTCACACCAACTGTTGCCAACCTAGCAGTTCAAAAGCATGCAAGTGTGAGTAGATAAATAGGTACTGCTTCGATACCGCATTCCATATTTTCATACTGACCATATGGTGACAGAAGAGTCTCTTGGACAACCAAACTCCCTCAGCTGAGAATCGGAGTTGAGTACTGACCCTTTGAGTCAGTTACAACTGGACAGGGGAAACCTTTAAACCTTTAGGGTACAAATATACTCTCTTCACCTCATGTTTCAACTCTTAACTAAAAACAAGATCAAAAGGTCTCATCATCCATTCTTTATCAGCCAAAGTCCAGTTACCATATCTTTTTTATTTATTAGTTGTGCATTTCTTTTAAGCAATGAAACATCAACTAGCATTCTTCTCATTGCTTATCACAATTACATATGTGTTCAAATTAAGGTCAGGCTTATCTAAATAGCTTGTTCTTCTTTTGCAATTTCCTTGATATTCCATGTAACTATCAGATAATTTTGAAGACAATTTTTAAAAAAATACTCATTTAAAAACTTATTTTTGGAGTATTGTGCTCAATTCCTTATTTATTTATATAACTTGTAAGGAATTGTCACAGTCACACTATAATAAGCTTTCCCCCCCTCATATTCAGTTATTGATTTTCTAACTGGTTGTCATAGAAGATCCTAATCTGATATCAGGATGATATCTCTAACTCTTATAAAAACCTGTAGTAGCATCTTTTTTAAACTAGAATAATATTCTTGGCATACATAACTATACCATTACTATTCAAATTTCAAATTTCCTTATACAGTTTGAGCGGTAAAACATTTTCTCAATGATCATAGTAAAACTGTTCTCCTGAGTTGTCTTCTTACATTTGATATTCATATATTTTTGAAATGCATACCTTGGCTTACTTTTTATTGCTTCTTTAGAATATCAGTGCTCCCCCTTGTTTATCAGTCACACAAGGTATGTTGTTCTTTGAATGCTTTAAATATTCTTGTAAATCAGAGTCCATATAGCCTTTTGACTTAAAAACTCAAAACACAGTGTGTTCTTGCCAGTTAATACCACAGAGGTACAATAAATATGAATAGGTTAACTAATGTCACAAAAGTGGTAAGTCATCCTAGTTTTTTTTTAAAAATCTGCATTAATGTTTCTGGTAAGGAAGATTTGGAATGGGAATGGGATTGCAATATGTTGCTTCCTTTTAAAACTACCTTACCCATGCACCTCTTTCAGTGATGCAGTATTCAGCAGGAGGGTACGGACATGTATACGAGCCTTTTAGCGAACCACCATTGCATATGAGCGCCATGAGACAAATCTGACTTACTTGTATACAGTGCTTTCTTTGTAAGAAAAAAAGGTGCCGGAACTCATATCTTATTAATCTTTTATTTTAAAAATTACATATTCAGTTCTTAACATAAATTTAATGTATTGTATTTAAGGCAAAAAAGGTGCTAGAACTGTGTCCCGTTGTCTTCTATGACAAAAAAAACCACTGCTTGCATACAGAGATCACCCCATCTGAGCTTCATTTCTCTTGGAGAGGTTTAATTTATATTACATTTCTCCTCTCCTGCGATGAAGATTGTCTTGATGTCTTAATGGGTTTAATATACTTCATAAACATTTGTTGGGTGCATTCCCATTCACAGAATGTTTATCTGCAATTATATTCCTTATATGGATTTTTTTTTACTTTTGTTCTGTGCTCCTCTTTTAAAATACTCTTGACTCAGCAAGAATGGACACATACATAGAGCACTTATGTTTATATTCTGACTAGCTCATATTATTATTATATATACACACTAGCTTTTTGTACCCGTGCTCTGCTACAGGTTTTGTATAATTCTGCATCCTCCCCACTCTCTCTTTCTCTTTTTTCTCTCCCTCTTTCAGCCTCTCTCTCCCCCTCCCCCCTTTCTGTTTCTCCTACTCTCTCCCTACCTCTTTCACCTTCTTTCACCCTCCCCCTCTTTTTCTGTATCCCTCTTTATCCTTCTTTCTGTCTCCTCCTTTTTCACTCTCTCTTTCTCCTCTTTGGCACCCTCTTTCACCATTTCTCCTTCCCCCTCTTTTTTCTTATTTCTCTCTCTCCCTCGTTCACGCTGTCTCTCCCCCCC
>JANHFO010002658.1:124179-138059 GCA_032468095.1 Pareas carinatus
AAATTTTTATGTTTTCTGTTCACCGCCCTGAGTCCTTCGGGAGAAGGGCGGTATACAAATCTAAACAAATAAATAAATAAATAAATAAATAAATAAATAAATCTTCATGGTCATAATTTGAGAACTACCTATTTTCTTTATCACCGATGCTATCCACCCATTTAATAAAGATGTGAAATCTTTATTTTTTAGATATAATTTTTCTTTCTTTGTCTTGAACTAGAAGACTTCCAAAGTTCTTCCAACTCTGTTACTCTCTATTTTGTTCTGTTCTGCTTTATTTTATTAATATTTCTTCAATATATCCCCTCAGTCTTTTCATTTCTAACAGAATCATCTCTTACCTCAGTGCTTGGGGATGCAGTTTTGAAGTACTCAGACTTTTCTTGTCAAATCTTTTAAATGCAAGAATGAATTGTAGATTTGTCTGAACAAGTGTAATTTAAAGGAAAGATTCAATTGTGTGGTTCATCAAACTACAGGAATGTTTTTTTCAGGATAGCAATACAGATTCTCAAGACATTTTCTTTTAGGAACAATAGAAATTGTTCTGTATTGGCAGATTTTAAATTCTATGTGAACTTGGAGAACATGCTACAATACTTTCTTGAGTTTATTCGGTAAGGTTTCCAGAGGTCCTTGACTCAGTGCTGAGCAGGAATGAGTCATTTATATTTTTAAAAGTTTTTGTTCTTTTATTTTCTTTCTTCAGAACTGTCAAGTTATTCCCTAGTGCTTCTGCTAGCCTGCTGTGACCTCCACCTTATCCCTACTCTGTGTTCCTTGGTAAGTCCTGTCAATTTAAGTTGCATAGGTTCTAGTGGTACTAATTCATGATAATATCTCTTCCAGCCTTATAGAATATACTGTATTACATAGATTTTAAGACGCATGTTTTCCGTATTTTGGTGTCTCTGTATTCATGGTGTTTCTTATATTCAAGGTGCCAGCAAGGAACGACCTTCTCAAATTTTTTATTTCTAACTTAGAAAAATAAGGGTGCGTCTTATAATCGGTGGTGTCTTATAATTGATGTAATACGGTATGTTCCATTCAGCTTAAGAAATTAGCTAACACTAAATGGAAATTGTATTTTATTGTCATACACAATGTCCTTCAACAACAGGTTCCTAAGTCAATTCACACAAGATAAGATAAATCAGTACAAAACTGAATAAAAAGCTATTACTGATTTTGTAAGTATCTTGTCATAATTGCACTACTTCAGATAATCATGTAAAACCTGAAAAACAACACTATCAATATTTGGTCTGTTGGTTTTACTAAAAAACACACATTTTTCCAAATAAGATAGAGGTTTTTTTTCCAAATTCAAATTCTTTATTACTACAGGTTGGTGACTCAGATTAAATAAAGCTTAATAAAACCCACAGAATACAACCTGTAACACAGAACGTAGTAAATAAGAGATAAAAAATTTTGTAAACAAAAACAGTAGGATTTAACAATAATTTAATAAAAGTATTTATTGCAAATATATTTTTTTGTTCATTTGTTACTATCACCTGCAAAAATTCATCAGACTTCATAATCTGCTCATTTTAAGCAAATAATATATTCCTCAAAACAAACTCCTCAAAAATTTATACCTCTATTATGGTTTATCTTGTGGCCATAGTAATTCCATTCTCTTATCAGAAATAGATTGAGATCTTTTGTACCCAAGTACTTGTCATTTTTTTTTCTTTCAAATGTGGTACAAAAGGACAGTTCCTGCCATTACTTATCTGCCACTCCCTTTTAAAGTACATGGGGAAACAATAAGGGAGGGGGGAGAGAGATATGGTTCTGACCTACTTAGATAAAACCAGTTCGATTGCAAGAAGCCATGACATCTTGCATGCTGACTATTGGCAGGAATTTGGTCAGCAGCATTTCAATATAGATAGGCTTTTGTGAGACCTTTTGGAAGTATGAATGGTTATTTCTGCTTTTGCTTGTCCATTTTAATGCTTTATTATCAATGGATGGTTTTGCTATAATTATGCTCTTATGTTGTTATTAACCGAGTCTTTTTTTTGAAGTATCATGAATTCATTTTAATATATCTTGATTTTCATAAATCCCATCATCAAAATGACTATACAATAGAAAAACTTCAGTATCCTGCCCATTCCACAGCAGCACAGAAGTGAAAGTCTGATAGACTTACTCCTTGAAGCCAAAAGGCCATCTGAGTAATGATGTGATTCAAAGTGCTGTGTAATGTTTCAAAGCACTCCACGGATAGAATGGCTCTTCTATTGCTTCTGGGATGCTACAGATAAAAAAACAATGCTGTGCTGAGATATGAGATGCAATGGTATGATGGCATCTCTCAGTGGATGACCTAAGTAGCCAGTTGGGAGAGCCATATTAACCTCTGTATCTACAAGACTTCTTTTGGAGGTCCAAGCCCAATGTTAATTTCATTCATTTCTCAATTTTTTAAAATAAGTCTACACAGAATCCTAACTTTGATCTTTCTTGTGTTACCTATCCAGTTGTGAGGTGAAGAAAAGCTTTTAGTCAAAACCCATACTTTAAATTTATATAGTTGTGACAGACTTTGACTTCTCAAATTGGTTAAAGTGATGCATTGTTTTTTTAAGAACAGGATTTATAAATCCCTTTTTCTCTGTACCATACTATTCTGTGACATTGGGTCTCATTAGCTAGCCTGTATGAACAGGCAGAATTGCCAGCTCGATCAGAATGAACTGTAATACTGATAAGGGGGCCCTACTTGAAAGGAATCAAGCTTGTCAACGAGTACTGTCAATCTTCCTAGCACTCCAGAGAACTTGGCAGTCAGGTGTAGCAAACGTTATTACAGATAGATGCGTAGTCATTTCTCAATATCATTATCATATCAAGGCTAAACATTCACAGAAAGCAAGACCAAAAAAAGTAGTACTTTCTTTTTTAGCTGTTTATGAACATTTTAAAGATCCGGGACATTTTTAACATTGCTTCAGTGCTTTACTAGAGATACTAGTTGAGATACAAAGCCTTTTGCTAGACAGTCTGGAGACTGATGAACTGTTCTTTCCTCTATTTCAAAAGCCATTATGATGAAACTCTAAGAGATACCTGGCTGAACCTTGTTAGGATTGTTTTGTAGTTCTACATTCCATTTCATATAATGCTGCCAAAATGAATCACCTAGAGGCATTTAGATAACCTATGGGCATTTGAATCTGTTCTCAAATCATGCCTCTTCGAATCTCAAAGGAATCAGGATTTGTCCTGATTTGTCCAACCCTCAAACATGCAGATGCAAACATCCGTAACAATGGATATATGTATTGCTAGGAGTTGTAGCTTATGAAATGCTTATGAGAAAAATTTCTGCACAGATGGTGTCACATTGAAGATGCTGTTGCACAGAGTTTTGAGTGTTTTTATTTTATTTCATTTATATTCAGTCTTTTCTCCAATAAATTATCCTCCTTTTGGGTCTGACAAAAACCTTTAAGTAATCAGCAAGTTGTTCAGAGATTAAGTATTTGGATTTGAATCTTTCCAATCTAATGTAGCATAATCTGACCATTGTATTGTGTTGATTCTCTAACTTCTTGCTTTATTAAGAATGTGCAAAAACTACTGTTACTGAATCTCAGAGGATTAATTTCTGGAAAACTACTAAGCAGCTTCCAGTGGACAAACTGATATAATTTGAAATAAATCTCCAGTTTTCCAGACATTCCATTCCCAGATTAGTGAGCTTTACAATTAAACTATTTACCTTCATTATTGAAAAACTATTTTGTAAATGCATTTAATCAATGCCTTTCTGTCTTTGTGCAGCCTAATATGACCTCAGAGGATGGTACGATGACACTTGAAGATCCCATACTGGCTCCACTTGCTGATCCAGAAAGTTTTCGGGTAACACAGAAGCTATTTGTTTCATCAAATATTAACCTTGAAATGAAGGAATCTTCCATCAAAGCTACAACCTTGGGAAATCCCAGTTTTTCCCCATTCGTTCTGTATATAGTATTGAATGGCCTCAGTATATTAAGTAATGAATAAGACAAGAACTGATGAAGCTGTTTGAATAGCTTAATACTACAAATGTCTTTGTTTAATGTGTCTTAGTGATGAACCCATTAGATTTGTGTCCATACAATTGGAATGTCTGCCAATGAATCAGAATTTATTTTCGCCATGTGTCAAGACACAAGGAATTTGTCTTAATAGTGCTCAATACCTACATACATATACAAGAATACAATCAAGATACATTCATAGTTTGAATATATAAGCATAATCATGATCATTTGTATATATAACTATAATCAATTAAGTATATAAGCATAAGATACATTCATAGTATACATATTGAATGAGTTGTGTTATTGGAGCAAGACAAATGCTGAAAATTATATGAATGAAAAGGTGCAAAGGTAAAAAAGTCATGCAGGGATACTTGGTGAGACGCTTAATGTTCCTGTATTATTTTAAAGTTTAGAAAGATTACATGACCTCACTTTTCAGACATGTATTCAGCAACCATTCAGTTACAACAGTGCTAAAAAAGGTACTTTTCTGACTTATTTACTGTCATTCATAACCTTCATAGCATCCATCAGTCATATGAATCCCATTAGAATCAGTATGTATTCTTGGGTCAGGCCTGATTTTTCTTTTCTTTCACATACCTCACCACCACCTCGTACAGCAGAGGTATCAAACACAAGTCTCACAAATCAGATCCAGCCAGCAGCCTCCTTGGATCTGGACCACAGGGCCACCCTGGAGGCGACCAGCTGCTCTCTTGGGGCAGTAACTGTGGGGGAAGGTGGGATGGTGGTGGCTGCAGTGGGGAGGCAGCGGTGGCCCTCAATGAAATTTGAGTTTGATGCCCCTGATGTAGAGAGATTGGAGAAAAAAATATGTCAACAAAGCAAGCTGCTGTTTTACATATCAAAAGCATTGTAATTGCACTAACAGCAGGAAAGGGTTAGGCAAACGTGAGATTGCCTGCAGAAATTGTTTTTTTCTTCTTCTCCCACACCCACCAGTGTAGAGGGATTGGAGAGAAAGGGATTTCAAGAGTTAAGGATTATCTGTATTTGTTATTGTGCTTCAGTACTAATCTTGTTTTCTTTATAAACTAGAGGAGATTCCAATTGAATATAATTTATGTGGCAACAGTATTATTTCAAAACTGAGCAAAGACCTTTATGAAACAGGAGAATAGTTGAAAGCACCATTTAAGCAATCAAAATTAATAACCCGAGCAGCACAGGAATCAATTTAAAGCATGATCTGAAATGCTGGGCTTGCCTTTTAGAGCCATTATTTAGATATGAGACAAGGATCACAAAGGATATGACAAGTTTCCAAGTTTTTCTTTAAGGTGAGGCAGGTAGAGAAGCTGGGAACGGCAGCATCCATTTGGGGGGGGGGTCATATTTTTAATCTTTCAAGCTATAAAGACATTTTTATTCACCTTACTTGATTAATGTGAAGTGTACCAAAACTGCAGACCCATAGCTGCCTGTTTGAGATGGGAGGGACACGTTAAGGTACAAAATGTAGTCTTAAGCTTTTCAGGTATTCATAATGCAATATAAAGCCCATTCCATCCAGTCACTTCTGATAGCAAAGCCATATGGCCTCAAATCAATGGCAGTTACAGATTTTTGGATATATATTCACAGCACTAATTAAATGTTATAAGGTATTCTTGGAATGATAGTAAAGTTTTCAGTGCTTTAATTATGCATATGCAGTACAAAATATGACTTGTTACTCTTTCATATTGGTAAAGCTTTTTTATACATCATTCAATATAAAATTGTAACATCTACTGCAAGAAAGATATACTGTATTGCCTCTTTTCAGTTTTTCTGATGCCTGCTCTGTGCAGTAAGAATTCATAAGAGATCACACTGAATTTTCAAATATTAAATTTTATTTCATATATACAAAAATAACTTTCTTAGGAGTTTTTAGGATTTCACAGTTTTATACATTTCAACAGTGATATACAACTTTAATGGTGAAACATTAGGATAATTTCTTTAATAAACATTGTTTAACTGAATAGCATACATTTGTCCTATGAAATTTCACCAGTTTTCTTATGATCCTTTTTCAGAATTTTGTAATCTAATCTATGTGACAATTTTCTTGATTTATAGCATGGAAAGACATTAACATTTCCTATTAATCAAGTCCCATTTAAATATTGTATTGTCCTATGTCAATATTAGTGCACATGTTTAAAAAATTTATGAACTGTATAATAGAAATATTAAAAGAGTTGAAGCAATAAAAATTATACTGCACAAGCCTAGCAGGATTCATTATGTTGGAATGTACCTAATGATGATTTTCTATCATCTAATCTCAGAAACACAAAATAACCTCAAATAATAATTCACACAAAAATGTAAGTCTTGATAGAATACTGATTCAATGTGCATTCAAAAAAGCGGTATGTCAGTAAAGATATATTACTTTAATATAACACCCTTTAAAACACCCTTTTTCTAGCTAACAGATTGCATTTTCAAAAAAGTATAACTACCATATATGCACCTGAACCCTTAATCAGAAATTTCTCTTACCCTCATATTGAAAGGGCACAACTAACATCAATTGTTGTAAGACTGGACATGATTCTCAGCTATTGTTTTTTATCAGTATGAAAATGTTCAGTCTTAAAAGTAGACAATTCTTTTAGCAGCAAGAAGCCCTAAAAAAATTTAGTTCGGGCAAGAAAGCCCATATAAGGCAAGGACAATTTAAATAAAGAAGATAAACAAGCAATTTACACTTTTAAAATACAGGTACTCAACTTACAACCATAATTGAACCTGGAATTACTATTGTTAGTCATGCTTGTCTTTAAGCATATAATCAGTGTTCCATACCTAGTTTTATGATATTTTTTACAGAGGTTGTTAAGTGAACCCATTGTCCATAATGGAGGCTTTTTTCTGGAAGCCAAAGTAAACACCACTTCCCAGCAAAAAATGTAAATTGCTGTAACATGACCGTAGGATACTGCAAATGTATATTTATGGACAGATTGTTGAGTATCCAAATGATCACGTGACTGTCCAGGGGTTGGTTTTCAGAACTTCAAACCCAGGTAGTAAGTACTTTTTTTGTGTGGGGAGGGGAAGTTGAGGACTACCTATACCATATAATGAAACTGATATGTAAGAGTCATTAGGAATCTCATCATTAGATTGTTGCCTGGGGTTTGGGTTTTTTTCTCATGGATGTTTCCATTTTAATATTGTAGACAAAGGATTATCCAATAC
This sequence comes from Pareas carinatus, assembly GCA_032468095.1. Taxonomy (NCBI): domain Eukaryota; kingdom Metazoa; phylum Chordata; class Lepidosauria; order Squamata; family Pareidae; genus Pareas; species Pareas carinatus. Next base: position 131,466 of record JANHFO010002658.1, read on the forward strand.
ATAGTTCCAGTCACATTGAACATTAATTGGAAAACTAATCCAAAACAGTTTACATCCGAAACAAAAATATTTCAATATGACATGATGAAAGCAGTTTTTGAAATAATTTAAGTTTTGCTTTGTTTTGAGAACTTCTGCCAATTGAACCAAGACAAAAGAAAGCAAAATAATAATGTGCAGTTGATTCAGACTATATTTGAATCTGAGTAGATAAAAAAATTAGTCAAAATCTGAAATTTCAGGCAAATATTTTTTTAAAGATTCTGCATTTTACATTTATATTCCAAACGTGCATACCTAAGCACAGTCCCTTCTATCAGTATCATAGACAGATTTGAACAAGACAATTTGCATTCAAAATTCTGCATCATTTTTAAAAACAGCCATTGTTTATTCCGCAAATTGCTAAAACAATATCTCACCAGGTGCCTTGCCTCATTAAAAAGTCTAATATAACATCATCACTGCTTCTCCGTGATACTAATAGGTTGAAGAGAGATACACAGTTGTTCCTGAAGCACGAACTGTTATTTAAAATAGCAGTCTCCAACCTTTCCAGCTTTGTGGACCAGCAGGAGGGGCTGCTCACACAAATGGAGTCATGCATGCATGCAAGTGGAGCTGAACACACGCATGCACTCGCCTGTCGTTTCCATGGCCCAGTTCTAGATGGGCTGTGAACTGCTAGTGGGCCATGGCATGGAGGGCCCCTGATTTAAAACATCCCTCAGCTTCTATTATTCCCTTTCTTTAGTTCTTTTTACAGTTTCTGACATTTTCTTTTCTTAAATTGGTTATATTTGTGTTTACAAATTTTTAATGCCAAAAATAGTTTAAAACAATTGCAGCTTTTCTATTTGAAGATGAAGTTACTGGCTAAATAGAAATAGGCATTTATATTAAAACTAAGATTAGATTTGATTTAGATCTGGCTCAGCATGATTCATATATTCTGCATTTTATTATAAATTTAAGATAAATGAAAAGTTTAAATAAACATATAACAATTATATATTCCATGAATTTCATAGTCTCCATGAATTCAATATGACTTGTTGTAGTTCTAGTATAATTTTAAAGTTACCATAATGTATAAACTATATAAATTTATGAAAAATATTATTTTTAAAAAAGCTTCAACAGATGCAATTATGGATTCCCTTAATAGATAAGTAATGTTTTAATAACTGCCATGCACTTTTATTGAGTTTTCCCCCCCATTCCATAACTTTTGGTAAAACTAGAACAGAACTATAAACTGTATTTACTGATCCATGTTAACATCTAGTATAGGCAATTGCATAAACCATTGTTTTCTACTATTATTACACAGACATACCTATACATTTAATGTATATATTTCAATATATATATATATATATTTACTTTGGTACAGATAATTATGTACCTTAATATCAACAAGCAATATTGTCTTCCCATTTCATGTACTCATGTTAAGCATAGATACTTTTTGCATTTTTATATAGAATTACACATAGAGTCACCCTCAAATGATTTCTCATTTACTTTATTATTGAAGGAAGAATAAATATACTTTATCCTTTGAGAAAAGTGGTAACCGCTTCTATATATTCTGGATTTATTATCCATATGAATTTGCAATATATCCGTTCAGATAGTTGACTATTCATGAATTGACAGGATATCTATAGTCTCAGACAAAGATGCCAAGAACTAAAATTTGGACACTTAAAATGTTCTACCTCTGATTTACTTTCCCAATTAATCCATTCTGCATCTTATTTACTAAACTTATGATCATCATGATAGTGTCCTTGGAAGCATTTTGTCTGTTACATATTTCTTCACTGCTGCCATTCAGTGCGACAATAAATTCATGGGTCTCTATATTCAAAGTTTTAATTTCTTCATACTTGAGATTACACTCATGCAAAAACTGTGAATGGCCCCTATCATGTGTAGTGATATTGTCACTAAGCATAGAAGTTTAATTTATATCAAATGCATTGATTCTTATGCATGGCACTGAACTATTTCTATTACATTCAGGACCTGTGATGTAGATTCCCACAATAATGCCAAGAGTGAATTCTGTAACATAAGCAGCTCTCCCAAAGCGATATAGGAGTGCCAGCATAAAACGTCTTGCCCAGAGATGTTTTTGGGCCAATTCCCTACTGTTAACAAATTTTTTAGAAAGCCATTAAGGCAAATACTGATGTTCTGTTTTTTTCTTCCTGCTTTCAACAGCAGTGAGCTTCTGAGCCTTAAAACCAAAATGAAATTCCTTTAATCACTTGCTAAACTTTCCTTGAACTAAGGCTAATTTGAAAAACTTCCTGTTCTCCAACAGAGTGGATAATGCAAATCAATGGCTAGAAACAAAACAAGACAGGAGTAGACTGAGTATTCTGCTTGAGAACATTTTATTATTTCTTTAAATAGTTCAGGTAGAATCTGAACAGAACTTTAATCAAGGCTACTTAAAATGCAGCCCAAACTCTCATCTAGCAAAGAGCAAAAGCAACAAACCAACTGGAATGCTATCTAATGTAGTAATAGAAAACAAAGGAATGAGAAGCATTCAGTCTTCCACTCAATCTCCATTGAAACAACATTATATCCAATAAAAGTATAATCATTTTTACATTGGATCCCATTTCATAACCCTACAATGACATTGAAATTACAGAGTAAAAAGTCATTTTGGGTACTGGCAAAAAAGATTTTTTTCCAGACTCAGGTATACATACTTTTTAAATACTTAACATCAGCCTATCTATAGAATTAATGCAACAGAAATAGATTTTCTATAATATTTTATATTGTTAGAAGCTAATTTCTAAATACCAATAACGATTAAGACACAGATATGCAATAATTTGCATAACATTTACAAAATATACTTAGATCTTAAAAAAATACCGCAAAGGTTTTTAATCTACAATACCTTTTTGGTGTCAACATTTCTCTATATAAACTAAAAACTATATAAACTAAAAACTATTGAAACCCTGTTTCCTTGTGTATCTTAAAAGCTAAAATAAGTAAAAGCTAGTTTGTACTGTCTTGGCCTTTTCCGATATTTTTTCATTGTTGGCATCTTGTTTATGATACTTTGGTATTAAAAATAAGTTTTTTTGTGCCCAAACACATATGCAAAACAAATGAAATGTGGAGGTGATAACCACCGCAGGCCCTCTGTATATTAACAATAGATGGCTCTATTTATAATAGCAGGCATAATATAAAATATGATCATCAGATTATTCCTCCTAATAATTATCCATATCTACATTCCCTCAATAGAATATGTACCAGAAACGTATTTATGTAATCAGTAAATATGAACTTAAGACAATGAATTAACTAAAGGAATAGTTATTAGCTAACACTGTAAAACATGACTGTGAAACAAAAATAAACTCTGATAAATAACACTAAATTTCAGCATCTGACAATAATTCTAGTTTCACACTCTATTTGGTGAATAAAGCCATGTAACACAAAGTAACAGTTCAAAGTCCCATCACATCACATTTTATGACACACAAAATCACTCATAAATACTCTGGTATAAACTAAAAGCCAGTCATATAACAATATACAAATACAGAGCGAGGTCATAATAAAAAAGCAGATTTTGTTCCTTTAAGCTATGAGTTTTCCACAACTAAGAACATACATTCTACATGCTGAGCTCTTCACTAAGACTGTAGCACGAAGTTCTTTCAGGCTACTTCACCATTACCTCAAACACAATGAATTTACATTACGAGAATTCTTTGAAAAATACTTACTGAATGGATTGAAATGGTGGCTTTTAAAAAGGAACTCTTAGGGAAAGTTCAAGATATTGCTTTTACATTCATGTAAAAACAGAATCTACATAAAAGTCTACAGTACATCTGTCTAAGACAAAACAGCTGCAAAACATGGATAAACATCAAGCAAATAAGTTTCAGTAATTGGCTCAGTGCTGGTTGCTTCATTGAAAGTTCTGCTTATGTCAAGGAGATATGCTTATTAGGACAAGGATTATATCTAAATAATAACTAATCAGATGAAATTTGATTTAAAATAGAGTTTTACAAAAACCTTTTCAAGTATTTTTCTCCTTATCACAGTGAAAATGTAAGATCAAATGTAAGAATGACTGGAACACTTTTTAGATGAGTAAAGGCAAAGTAGTAAATCAAAACATTTATAAAAATGCTTCAACGCATTTCCTTCATGTGATATGAATAAAAAGGTTATTTGTAAAAAGTTAGAAAAATTAAAATAAATTACATATTAAGTACACTTCCCTTTCAACATTTTGTATAAAAAATTGACTAGCATACTATTATTGTAATATTCACAAAATAAAAACATATGGGTCCTGCCAAGTATTTGACACCACTGTACAATATTTTCTTAGTATTGTGTTTGTTTCAACTAACATAGTATGATGTTTGTTTCATCTTCAAAAGAACTGTCAGTATACCCAGCTAATCGGGACCCATTGTGATTCCATTCTCAGTTTCTCTGTAGCAGTTTGCAATTTCTCAAAAGCTTTGTCTAGGTTGTCATTCACAATAACCAAATCGAAGTAATGACTATAAGCTCTCTGGATCCGTGCACTTTCATCAACAGTTTTCTTCAAATCAGTATCCTGTTAAAATATAGACAAAAAATAAAGCAATAGTACTATAAAAAGCAAATGATAAGCAATAACTAGGATTAGAATTAAAATTGCGAGCCTGCATTTAAAAAAACTAGGTAATCTTAGATCAGCAAGACGAGCTTTCTTAAAAAAAGTGTTTAAAAAATAATTCCTAAAAATATAGAAATCTGAAAGTACAAACAGCTATTTAGATGCAGGAGATGTTCTCAGTTAGGTTATAGTCTAGTTCTTGGGATTCTTATAGTTATGTACAACTCTTTAAACATGCACATAATTTTGAAATCTCACTTTAGACAGACATATTTCAATAATAGTTTATTACAATGCTGGATTTCATTAGAAAATTTCCCAACTGTTTTAATTAATAACAAAGGAGCTACATTTTATGTTAAATCAAGCAGTATGGACCATATTAACTGCATTCTTAAATGAGTGAACTTGGTCAATGAATGTTTCCTTGTCTGAGAACCAGGGTGCCGTAAAGGTCACCTTCTGTAACACTGACTTATCTAGCTATTTTGCTTAATAGTTTACTCATGGAATTATTTTCCACTTTCTTTCTATAGAGCATCATACACTTATTAGGCTAAATTTAGATTTAATTGAATTCAGAATTATATTTGATATTATCTTTGTTAGCTTTTTAGCGATCCCATTGATTTTCATATCCTAACACAATCTGAGTCCAAACTATTTTTTTAATGCATACTATTCATGGAATTTTAAGTGGATCAGCATCATATATTTAAGTGCAGAAGCCATGTCGCAAGCAACAGAAAACACATGTTCACATGTTTATAGTAACTAGAGGTATGTCCCATTTTCAATTAAGAAACTAATTAGAATACTAATCTAGGAATATTATTTGAATTAAAAGAACTTCTTGCCCCATAATACATTTTAAAAATGTATTGAGAGATATCAGGGACATTCTTTGCTTTACATCAACAAACTAGTCTGCCAAGTTTTCTGAAACAGATGAGGCAGTTATAACAAAATGAAACAAAAATTTACAGTCGTATCTAGAACGTTTAGTAAAAGTCCAAGAACTACAAATAGCCAAGCAAAAAGACGGAAAGGAATCTGAAGATTGCCCGTGCTATATTAGGTGGAGCTTTAATCATGTTGATTAAAAAACTAGTCTACTCATACATATTTTTTTTAAAAAATGATAATTTCCCTTACTGTTAGAAGTTTGGTTGTAATTCCTGCATCAACCACAGCTTTGTGCATTGCACGCAGGGTTTCGAGTTCTGGAGCAGCAATAAAAACTACATAGGGCATAAACTCTGATGTACGCAACACTTTAAGTGCCTGGAATGAAAAGAATTACATTATGCACTCCATTTTTAGGATAATAACCAGTGTCAGTGCAAGCATCTTTAACATTATGGGTATTTTCATGATAACACAGGGAATAATATGTATTTTACACATGCTTCAGGTCCTTTCAATCAAGCAATGCCAACTATTAGAGCACAGGAAGCATTCTTTCTCTCTCATCCACTGCATGCGGCCTCTTGAATTATATGCTCCAAGATAGTGGTCGACAACATGTGGGCCAGGGTCCACCAGTGAGCTGCAAGAACATTTTGGTGGCCCGCAGAAAACCTGGAGATTATTTGAATTTTTTTGTATAGTTGTATGGTTCCTGTGTATGTGTCTGTCTATCTGTCATTTTCTCTCTCTCTCTCTTATTCTCTCTCTCTCCCTCTGTGTATGTCTGTTTCATTCTCTCTCTCTCTCTCAATCTATGTGTGTGTCTGTCTGACTGACTGTCTGTCTTTCTGTCTCTCTCTCTCTGTCTCTCTCTGTGTGTCTCTGTCTCTCATTCTCTCTGTGTCTATTTCTCTCTGTCTCTCTCAAGCAGGAACAAATATCACACTAAAATGTGTAATACTTAAAGAAACGTCAATTATTTTGTAATAATTAAACTAACTTTAATA
>JANHFO010002658.1:138159-149472 GCA_032468095.1 Pareas carinatus
ACAAACTTAAAAATGGAAGGTGAAAGGGCCTCATAAGTGGAATAGCCTAGGGCCTCTTTTCATCTAAATCCGGCCCTGGCAATGATTAAATATAAATAGAAACTTGAAAAGAGTGGGGGCAGTCTCCCCAATCTGCTTCTCATGATTTCTCATAATCACAGCCAGCATGGCTTCATAATCCCAGAGATTTGAGGCTATTGTTTGGAGAAGACTTGCAGAGGGAATATCTGATAATGTAGGCAAGTATATATTAAATCAGGTTGTGAAAATAGCATTTCTTTACAAAGTATTTTGGATAGGATACAGTTTTTATCTGTAAAAAAAATTCTTTTTTAGTTCATTAGGAAAGATTTATTGAATACCGCAACAACCAAATTACAATAGTAAAATCAGATGCAGAAGAAAAAAACTAATCCTATTCAGAAAGCTTAGTTGAAAAGCAGGGTTTTTTTTAATTTACAAAGTATTTAAAATGTACTTCACCTGAAAAAAACTCAGCATTAAAAACAAAAATTACTACTGCTTTCTGAGGAAGAAAAACAATTTTAACTACGTTTCTTCCTGTCCCACCAAAAGAAAAAGTTTTTTTAATACTGTACATTCATATTTTCTTGTTACATTGTGATACCTTCATGATGAACAATATCAAATATATATACCAATACCTTTCCTAGCTATATGGTAAACTTTCTGCTAAAAGGAGGGTATGGTCCAAATTTAAATATTTCAATAGGAGCAGCAATTGCATCTTAGTGCAAGAAATGCTCTTAGAGACATTTTTTCCCTGAAATCAATTCATGGTTAAATGCCACTAAGTATTTATAAGGAAGATTGATTAGGATTTCAAGAAATTTTAGCATCCAAGCCAGTTTTTTGTCTCTGATGAGTATAATTTTAGACTTAATTCTTCTTGGAAGTATATTTACTTAAAATCAGTCTCTTAGTCACATAAGTAGGTACAGCCTTGCACTCTAATTATACTATTACACTATAGTGGATAGACATTATATATATGTTCCACTTTAGCTTTCTCAAACAGTAGTAGATTTCCAGCATGGACTCTTGATAATTCAGAGTGGTATAGTCTCAGCGCACATACGTATACCAAATTTGAGGCATTTTGTGATGAATTTTGCATGTTCATGTCTCTTCCACTGGGATGCCATTACTCTGCAAAGCATCACCATAGCTATTTGAACTGACCTTCAGATTCTTGGCATTCTTCAAAAATAACTTTACGCTACTGTTAGAAAACAAGTACCTAGTTTAACCCAACCATCCCAAAATAAAATCTTCCAAACTTTAGGGAGCTTAAACACAGCACACACTGGTTTGTACAAAAAGCAGTGTGCATTCTACATAAGCTGAGCTCAAAGCTTCAAGGAAGTATGCCAACTTAATTCCTAAGAAGTAAACCAAAATCAATACTTTGAAGGATATCTGGTCATTGATTTAAGAGAAGGAAGTATCCTTTCAAATCCTACATGGGAGAAGATAGAAGCATGGGGCTAAAGGTTATACAGCAAACTTAATAGGTCTGTAGAATTACAAAAGAAATAAATTCATGCATAATTTTGCCAGTAAGTGTAACAGATGAGATTCATGGAATCTTTTAAAACATTTGGCCCTGACTGCTACAGAATTGTAGACTAGTATTCCTGAAAATTCTCCTCTTTCACTGTCATATTTGTTATGAAAAACTGCTTTCACCAAAAGGATACCCTCTATATGTTTTTAACTATATTCTCATCTCTTTGGTAATTAGTCATATCATATGGGGCTGATAAGAACTGTCACATATAGTATTTTCAACTCATGTGATTCCTCCTTCCATTTAGACCAGTGTTCGCCAACCTGTGGGCCAGGGCCCCCAAGTGGGCCGGGACAAAATTTTGGTGGTCCGCAGGAAAATATGGAGATTATTTGAATTTTTTTGTATAGTTGTATGGTTCCTGTGTGTGTGTTTGTCTCTCATTCACTTTCTTTCTCTCTCTCTCTCTCTCTCTCTCTCACTCATTCTGTGTGTGTGTGTGTGTGTGTTGTGTCTGTCTCTCCATCTCTCATTCTGTCTGTCTGTCTGTGTGTGTGTGTGTCTGTCTGTCTCATTCTCTGTGTCTCTCTCAAGCAGAAACAAGTATCACACTAAAATGTGTAATACTTAAAGAAACGTCAATTATTTTGTAATAATTAAACTAACTTTAATAATTTTGTTACAATTATACAACCTATAAAGATTTTGTTAAGATTAAATAAGCTTTTTAATATTTTGTTTTATTAAATTGGTGCTTTTTATATTAATAAAATGGAAGTTCTCTGATCATTATTTTACAAATGTATCTATCTTTTTAAAAAAATTCATATTAGTGGTCTGTGAGATTTAAAATTATGAATTTAGTGGCCCCTGAGGTCCAAAAGATTGGTGACCACTGCTCCAAGGGACCCACGGAACTGCTGCTCTAATGATGTTCTCAAAGTCTTTACAAATACGACAATTCTCTTAGGATATTGGTGGTGGTGGAAGTAACGGTGGTGAGATACAGAATATGGTTGTCAGGATGTGTCAGAAATTTTCTCTGTACTGTTTTTCTTAAATTGTAACCTGCTCAAAACTACTCCAGAGTCAGGTAACTTCTAAGTCTAATTTCAGTATATTCAGTTTTATATTTCTCAAAATGATTAGAATTTTCTTTAGTTATATGTGTTGTCATCGAACAACACTCGGTGTATAAATGTTATAGTTACCATGCTCTAGTTGCATTTCAAGTCTATCTCTCTGTCTCTTTCTCTCTCTGTCTGTCTCATTCTCTCTGTCTCTCAATAGTGAAAATAGTATTAGAAATATTTCAGCATTCATTTCATTTTTTTAAAAAAAGCAAAATAAATGCAAATAAAAAGTGACTTGCCATACAACATATTGAAGAATTAAAAATGCACAGGAGACCTAGCAAATAAATTAAATGTGAGGAAGACTATAGGTAAGTTTCCAGAGATTAAGAGAATTAGTTCTGTCCAGTGATTAAGGCATTGGACTAAGGAAAAAAATTGTTCTTATCCTGCCTCAGGCATGGAAGCCAACTGGGTGACTTTGGAGCGAGTTACCCTCTCTAAGCTGTAGAAAACAATGATGAATCCCTTCTGAAAATGTTGCTAAGAAAATTACATGGACTTCTTTATTTAGTCAACCTCAAATAATAAATGAAATAGACTCAAATTTTATTCTTTATCCATCTACTGCTACTACAACCACAACCTTCACCATTTGGAGATAGTAAAAAACATTGGCCAAAGAAGATTGAAAAATATGCAGTAATGGAAGGAGAATGTAAGCTCAAAAACGTTCATTATGAAATTATAAATGCCAATTCAGATGGTCTTTGGGTCAACTTTATAAGCCACTTTGCATTTCAAAAGAACAATAAAATTTCTACACATACGGTGAAGTCATGGGAGCATTTTTTCAGATATGTAAGGTTCTAGCTCATCTCTAGAAGCAATTGGGAAATCCACAACTTGCAAATTTCTTTTAAGTGGGAAGTACTGAAATTTTTTAGACTATTTTTTTACATGTACAGTTTTGGAGAAGATTAAAAGTCATAATGGGCACTTAAACATTGTAAAAACAGCCTTTAAATATGCTAAAATAGGAAAAGGACCAATACCACTCTCTCTGGTGAAATTGCAATGTCATTGTAGTCCCCACTTTCTGTTGAAAAAGAAAGCTTAGCCCTCAACTGAAATCTGCTCACTACTCAAATTAATGTAATCCAGCACTTAAAAGTTTCTCCAATTTGATCAGGTGCAAAATTTCCCCACTGAATCTTCGATACTAGAATATTACACCAGCATACCTGTGGATTCACATCCAAGATACATGTTCTTCCAGTTTGAACCACTTCAATGATAGAATCTATTTTAGTGCCATAAAGATTTCCTTCATATTCCCCATGTTCTAAATATCTTCCTGCTTTAATATCTGCCTCCATATCGCTTCGTGACATAAACCGGTATGCTTGTCCATCTTTCTCATCATCCCTCGGTTTCCGTGATGTAACTAAATAAATTGACATATGTGCAAAACAACAATATACAGAAGATACAGCCTGGTTTTCTTTTATGTAAGGACTTCTTACAGAAAGACACAAGGATCTGAATATAGTAAATTTCCTATACAAGTAGAAAGACTCTTCAGTCTAAGAATGGTTTCCTGTCATGGCTCACAAAATAATTCCCGTTTTAGAAAACAATCTAACCCCGAGGTATAAATCTAAGAGAAGGATTGGGGGATGCAGGAAGTCACAAGACAAGTTAGGTTTTTAGTCTGGAGCACTTTTTAAATTTGCATTTTAATTTTCATTGAGAGTTTATGCAGCTCCTGCCTCTCTCTCAACTGCATTTGAATTTTTTAAAAAAATCTATAATTTAAATGTTTAAATAAACTTGCATACAAATGATTTAAATTCCAATATGTAGAATTCTTTATGTAATACATCCCAAAGTGTGCTCAGAAGTGCTTATAATAGGGCTTATCCCCAGGTGAATATGTAACTGTCCATGTTTCCTGACACTGTTTTACTGCCAAATATGTAAAACATGCAAATATTAGAAAAAATGAACTAGGTAAACAATTTCAAATGTAGTTATTCATAGTATTTTAACTTGTAGCTACACTGCCTTATTTCATAATGTTTACCTGAGATTCAGATTATCAGGAAGCAAAGTAAAATGTTTAATGAATCTATGTAACACAAGCAAACAAATGGAGTATTATAAAAACTTACATGGTACTGTGGTTCCAAATTTTGTGGGATTCAGTACAATAAATCTGTTTTTCAGACTTCTGCGGCCAACTCCTTGGGCTCCTATTAAGACCAGCGTTTTTCTTTGAAATGGAGGCATTTTTGCTACTTCTTCATATATCTGAATTTCATGTCGATCAAATTCTATATGCAACAGAACATGTTAAAATCAACGCAATGTGAACAATGTGAACATTATATAAATTTCACTACAAATTACAATGCACCAATCACCTATGAAGCTCACTGGGTGACTTTGGGACAGTTATTCTCAACCTAATCAATTTGTGATTTCTTGGATCTCAGGTGGGAGGCTGCCCAAAGGGTTTGATCAGCCACTAAGAATGCATGCCCTCCGAGGCTCTTTTTAGGTGACAACATTTAAGGGAAGGCACCTACAATGCACTTCCCCTTATTTAGTAGGAAGAAAAGATTATTTCAAGGAGAGAGAGTGCTGCGGGTAAGCTAGCCTTTGCCATGTAAGATTTTAAAGGCAATACCCATTTTTATTATTTTCAGCATTATAGATAATACATGTATAGTACATAGTACAGTACATGTATGTATGTATGTATTTTAGGACGGGGGCAGTATTCAATCTGGCCACTGTCGTGATTGAAAGCCCTCTGCAAAAAGTTGATAGGACTAGGGCATTAGAGTTAATTTAATGTAATTTTAAGCTTAATTATTACATATAACATGCTAATATGAGACACATTACAAATTATGATTTGATAATTTTGAGAAAGCACTGGGTGAAAGGTCATATGGCCTGGACCTTCAGATTCTACCTCTGATTTCATACAATAGTTTTCAAATGATGACTATACTATGAATATAGATGAATCAACAGAGTAATGTTGCTAATTATATGAATGATATAATATACAACAGCTGCAGCTTGTCACAAGAAGTAAAAAATGTTTTCCTGTGGTAGGATTTCTACTACTGCCTGGCTATTTTATTTTAAAAAAAATAGTGCTATATAGGAGCCCTTTGTTCCCAATTATTTCTGAGAAAGTTAGATATAATCAGGAACACGGGACTTCTCAATTATTTTAATACACTAGTAAAACAATCATTAATGTGCCCCATTGTACTTTAGTATTAAATTGTTAAATAGGACAAGCTACCCATGAATTCAAAGATAATTTGAATTATAAAATATATTAGCAAAATAGTGTAAATATACAATTTTTTTTTTACACAGTGACAAGGGATATAAAATTGTCAACATGTAAGAAAACTCCGAAAAGATCAAATCTCATTTGAAATCACTTTCTGGATTCCCCATGTATAGCAGGTGGACATGCAAAAGATGCAGGTAGTGATATATGACCCATAATTATGGCTGTATGTCGTCTTGGTCGTCAAATGGTCAGCACGAAAACACACCCAATTTTACTAACATTTTTGCAGTACTGGTAGTCCTCGACTTACAGCAGTTCATTTATTGACTATTCAAAATCACAATGGCACTGAAAAATGTGACTTGTGACCATTTTTCAGTTACATTTGCAGCATCCCCATGGTCATGTGATTAAAATTCAGATGCTTGGCATCTAGCTCATATTTATGTCCACTGTTGTGTCCCAAGGTCATGTGATCACCTCTTGCGAACTTTTCACAAGCAGAGTCAATGGGGAAGTCAAATTCACTTAACACCCATATTACTAACTTATCAACTGCAGTGTTTCATTTAACTGTGGCAAGAAAGATCATAAAATGAGGCAAGACTCGCTTAACAAATGTTTCACTTAATTGGACTTAATTGTGGTCGTAAGTCAAGGACAACCTGTAGATGTTAAGCTAAACAAATATAACTTTTTAAAACGTTCTTGCCAAATTATTTTTCTATATTCTAGTATGTAATACTAAAATTCACAAACCTGCATTTCTAGTTGTGAGATACATCATTTTTTTCTTCTTTTTACTATTTATTGTCCCACAGAAAGGACCTAAAAACAAATAAGACATTTTTGAAATTACAATTTGATATTAAGTTTGGAATGAAGTCTTAATGTTGAAAGCTATATTCCCCTAACTGCTTGTAACTGCTACATTTGTTTATAAAGCTGTAATAAATTATTTAGGCTTATCATTATAACGCTCCCTATTTAATTTTGTCTATGTACCAGCAGATGGCAGAAAAGATTCAGTAATTAGAAAATAATGTATTTTAATTCTTAATTTGTAATTATGGAGATAATTAAAAGCATTAATGCACTCCATTATTCACAATGTATGGAACTTGAAGAATGAACACAATCAAAGTGATATTTTTGTGTTCCTTACTTGAATTGTCCCAGTCCCGTCTAACAAATGCTTTCCTCTTTTCTTCTAAGAACTGGCTAGGAATAAGTCCTGCACTTCCTCCTTCTTTAACATGGCTGGCCTGAAATAAAATTAAGCATGTAACAAAATTGGATGGAAAGCACTGTAACACACTAGTAGAGGAGAGATATCTGGAACATAAAGTGCAAGAACAAGAACAGTTGAGTGTTCTGAAAAAATTTCCACCCACCTTTCAACAACTAAAACTAATTTTTCACTAAATATTCTAAGTGGAGTCCTAAAACAATACATGTTAAAAATGCATTTTTGAACAGAAAATCCCTTCCTTCCTTTATTTTCATTAAATCAGTTGAATGAACAAATATGTGCTTTAATTCAGGATTTCTTACATGTTCCAAAGACTTGGACAGTCTTTAGATACCAATGTGTACAGCAAGCCAAAATGATCTCAAAAGGATACACCTCATGGATGCCATAACACAACTTGTCATTTGAGCCCCTACCCATAGAGATCTATGCCTAAAAATAAGATTAAACAATGCAGACTGTCTTACTAATATAGACCATTCAATTTGTAAAAGCCAAATATATCCTGAGGAAAACAGATTTACCTTGATAATTTCTAACAATGTAATGGGAAATAGAAATAAAGGAACATTAAGTACCCCTTTCCCAAATACTTAGATAAATTCTATGTAAATCTTTTCTTCCAATTACATTCCTTCCAAAATATCAAGACCGGTAATCCCTTCCATAGCAATAACCCAAGGCTAGCTGTGTTGGAATGCACTGGACAAAAATTTAGGAATGTGTCCACATAAATAATCTAACCATTCTTTTCTTATAACAGATGTTGGAGGATAACCAAGAACAAATTCAAAGGCATTAACACAGAACTAAGCTAATGGGAACTTTTCATTCTGAAAATATATACTTTAGATAAGCCTATCTGATGCACCAGTAATTTTTGCTCTCTCTAAGACCAACACAACCTAAGACCCATATTTTTGCATACATACATACATACATGCACACATACAAAGGCATGGAGGCATTTTTGCTCACAAGTTTCATAAAGGCTACTAATATCCTTGTAGGCTACACTTATTGAATTGCATATGATCTCAAGACAAGTCTGACAATTTTTCCTTATTTTTACAGAAATAATTATAAGTTGACCATATAGAAAGAATAGTCTTAAGATCTACTCCCCTTTCATGAAACAGTCCTGGATTGGTTTGGGTTTTTTCTCCCTTGTTTCTTTCCTTCTTCCAAGTCCCTGCAGTTTTCTTGAGAAGATTTTTCAGAAATGGTTTGTCATTGCTTTCTCCCTGAGGCTGAGAATGATTGACTGGCCAAAGATCACCTAGTTCTTAGGGTAGAACTGCAACTGATTTCTTAGTTCTATACCTAAATAATTCTCCTGTCTGAAATTAATTCCTCATAGAGTCCAAAATAGCATTTTTTTTAAAAAAATGAAATATTTATTTAACTGGAAGACTGGATTAATGCATTCAAGTTTTATATTAAATTTAACAATCTCTAACCTGCCACCAGTTTGGGTCTTCTCGATTTACAATCTGAAGAATTTCTCCCTTGGAAAATTTAAGACCAGCTTCTTTGCATGGAATGAGATTATCATTGAATGGATTATAATCAAAGTGACACTTCACAAATACCTGAAACATAATTTTAAAAATAGCTTAAGAACAACAATTCTAATAGCCATACAAATCCTTAGCAAGTTTGCAAATTGCTTAGAGTTTAGCTATTTTTTTGATTCAGCAAAATGAACGATCCGTAGGACAATTCTGAAAGACACTTAAGTTTCTGGTAAAGATTCAAGCTGCAAATATCCCTTGACATGAATTACTAGTTATCCTGTGATCATTTATGTTCTTACAATTTGTGTTTTAGTGATCCCAATTATTTTAGATGTTTTTATTCTCAGAATGCAGTCAAGCAAGCTGAAGTGAAACCAATATTTTAATTAAGAGTTCCAGGATTCAAACTTGCATAGAAGATTATGCCATCTGCTACAGAAATTTTTTTGTCCCAAAGCAATAAAAAAGGTTGCAACTGATTTGTGTCATAACAAAGTGACTTGCCTTTACATGAAATAACCATCTCAATTATTACTAAAACAATGAAACAATTTTTAATACAAAATGACTTTAAAGATATCTTGTACATGATTTTATGTTTTTTCAAAGTTAATTTGTTTTATTCCATATTTCAGTCAGTTCTTAGAGTTGTTTGTTTTTATTTCATGCAGTGTGTTCTTTTATAAACAGTCAAAGTCTTTTGAACAAAGCATGAGTAAAAAACAATAAATGGATGGATGCTACAGAAAGCTCCAACACACAAATTCACTTACAAAGTAATATTTTCCAAATAATGCATCAAAACATTTTGAGTTTATTTAGCAAATCATAGTTCTGAAAAGACAAAATTACTTTTTATGTAGTGAGATTGGACTGGGTCACAACTCAGTCAATCACATAGTATTGGCTTTTAAAAAAGGTGTTATTACTATTTAAGCATAAATATTTTCTACATATAAGATTTTTAAATCAATGGAAAGGTCGCATCTAAGATATAGAGGAAACATGACAATAAACTGTATTATTATACTCAAATACCAGAAACATAGGGTACAACTCAACACTGAAAAATGCAATATGATTATATAAAATTATATAAAAAACATCAGAATAGTTAATACATGAGCTATAATTATGGAAGACTTTTCAATAATAGCTGCCTCATTTTCACTGCTGCTGCACAATATTTTGCTACCATCTGAATAATGGAAGATTTAGCATCTGAAAATAACATAAAATTGCCAACTCACCCAAATATTATTGAAGAATAGACAGAATATATATATATATATTGGATACGTCTGTAAATGTCACAGCAAAATAACTCATGCTGGGCTACTTCAATATTCCCTGATCTGTAAGGGCTGCCATAATGCCAGAGGGAGTATATTATATACCTAGCTAAGAAACAATCTTTCCATAATTTGGCAAATGTCACTACAGGAAGGCTAATTAGCCATTCCCCAGGAACTCTGTCAACCAGGTTCTGCTTTTAAAAATCAAACTATTTAACTGTCTGAATTTCAATATGCTTCTATAGGAGCACATTTGTCATACGCCAATATCCACCCCTATTTCCCAAGATTATTGAAGTTTAGTGGGATGTTTTCAGCTATTGTTAATGAGTAAAGTCCATGGGGAAAGAATTTGAGTTAAGTAGTAATTTAGCTTTAATCTCCATGTCCTAATCTCAAATTTTGAGCATTCGAATATCTAACCTAAGGAAGGCATTGACAACTTCTCTGGGTGTAGTGAGTACAGTCATTAAAGATTTAGTCTGAGCTATCTCAATGATATTTTTCTCAGCATAGCGCCCCATGTGGGCATTTTCGCTTGGAAAAATTTCAAAACATCTCAAACTAACCCTCCTCCTTTAGTGAAGAAAAATCAAAGGATGACTATTACAAATCTTCAAATCGGTAGAGATGTAATCATGATGGGCCATTCTAGTTTCCTTAGAGTAGAAAGCCAGTCACAGATATTTAAAAATACAGGTGGCCTCTGAGGTGAGAACTCCCAACTAACGGATAATTCACACTTATTAATAAACTTCCATAAATTGTATCATATTAACATTTGTGTTAAATACAAGAGTTCATATTAAATGCCTACACTACTTTGTAATGAAAGCACTGCACGGCTTCAGAACATTTCTGCCATTTTATATATTCAAATTTGACTAAAGAATGATAAATAGGAACTATTTGTACCTGACTAACCTATAAATTCAACATAAGAACAGATTTAGGAACAGACTTCATAATCCGGAGACTGCCTATATGAACTTTTCTAAAGTTTCCCTCTGTATTCCATCTCATAGAAGGAATCACCTTCCTATGTCCAACAGCACAGTGGGAAAGAAGGACTGCATCATCTGCATTGATATTTGCAGCCGGCAAGTATAAGGGTAAAGCTATCTAATTTGATCACAATTTCAATCATAGAGTTGATGAACTGATCCGGGAGGGTTTGGACTCTGACTGGCATGGTCCAGACGGAGTGACGGAGGCAGGTCTTGAGACAGTTTGGGATGAGTTTGAGATCGTTGCACCTGAGGACATGGACAGGATCCTGGGACGACTGAAGGCGACCACATGTTTATTGGACCCGTGCCCCTC
>JANHFO010002658.1:169533-186493 GCA_032468095.1 Pareas carinatus
CAATGATTTGAATGGCAATATAGTACTGGCTTTCCATGTTGGTAGGCAGATGGGGACAATATGAAGGATAGTCCACAATTGAAAGAATGGAGACATACACTACTATATAACTAAGAAACACAAAATGAATCAACAGATTAATCTGCTTTCCATCAACGGAAATAATGAAATGGTCATGATGTTTACTGATCCACATATCCTTCTATCACACTGAGATAATCTAAACTTGCCTTTGACAACAGGGTTTTTTTTGCTCTATTTTCTGGAAACGAGATGAACTTTTTAAAAAAATGTAGGTTATATCAAAGGTAACAATGATGAGGAAGAAAATAGAAATGGAACAGTAGACATACTATGCATGGTTGCAGCTTTTTCAATCCCCTTTAGTCTGTTTTGCAAATACTTACCAAAGCAGCTCATGACTGCTAATTTGCTCTCTGTAGCAGACACATAATGTAAGGGAATATTTGTACAAAATTTCACTCCTAGTCTTACCCACTAGGTGTGAAAATTCATCCAAAGGTTGCTAAATACATAAACCTGAAAATTGGTAAAGTTATTTCAATCCAGCAGGATAGAAGGAAGAACCTAACCTCTACTTGTATCATTTCCCACTCGACCAAATGCCAAGCTAGTCTCCTAATTCTGATAAATAATACACTGATCACATCAATTTCTACCTTCTGAAAACCACTAGCCACATTTTTTGTAACTTACAGTGTTACATGTATGGACTGTGAACAGGTAAATTTGGAGAGATGTACGGTTTATCCAATTTATATTACCACTTATCTCAAAAAGTGACTTTGGACAGTAAACAGTTAATGAAATAAAAACAATTGCACACATTATAAAATTTAAAATACTCAGCAGCCAAGCAACATGAACACAAATCACCAGCATACCTAAGAAGTGGATTCCTGTACAATCTAAGGCAAGGGCCTCCAATCCCCTGTCCATCATCCGGCATCGATCCGCCGCATGCCAGCAACCAGTTTCTGCAAACAAGCAAAGCCCTATCCATGGGATGCAGACAGCATGCAAAACCACAGCGCCAAAAGGTTGGGACTGTTGCCCTAAGGACAAAAGTCTTAGGTACAAAGCACCACCTCCCAATTTCCAATTGTTTGTTTTAAATCAACAGGTTGGAAATTACCACATGCTACATTTCCATAAAAACAGAGTTCATGTACTTAAATCTGGTCCCGTAGTTCTGCCTGCTCTTCTCCTACATCAACATCTATATAACAAATTAATATACTTCATTCCCTCCGAGAAGCTTTGAGAAATCTTTGCTTTGCTCAATTAATTTTTTTGAGCTCCAAAATTGTGAATAACCAATTTGCTGCTCAAACTTCTGTTACCATCCTTTACCATCTCTGAGATGAATTGTTCCTTGCAATCATTTATTGTTTCCATTCTTTATTTACAAAGCAAATCACTGTTCAGTGATTTTTCTCAAGACAACCATGTAAAATTATTAGACAATATTTTTACAAACACAGTTACTAAGTAACACAGGTTATCTACTCTATCTTGACTAGAATGGCTATATGATTGCTTTAAATTAAATGCAGACTGTCTAATCTAAACCTGTATAGATGGTTTACAGGCAGATAAATGAAAGCATCTACAGGTAGTTCTCAACTCATGACTACAGTCAGAACCAGAATTTCTGTTGCTAAGCAAGGCATGAGAGTCATGCCCAATTTTACAAATTTTATCATGGTTAAGTGAATTGCTGCAATTATTAAATGAATCACATGATTGTTATGTGAATCCACCTTCCTCCATTTCTTCTGCTTATCAGAAACAGTTGAGATGACTACAAATGGTGATCATGATACCCCACATACTTTCAAATTTCTCTTCCCTCCAAAATTAGTTACTTGGCAAATTCATGAACCAGATACAATGGAAATTACTTTTAAAGATCACAATCCTTTTCTTTATCTTTAAATGGATATTTGATAGAAAAAAGGTTAAACCAACACTTAATCAAGGGATTTTCTCTTAAGTATGCTCATTTGATATTCCCTGAAAACCTATCATGAATGTTTGCAGTTAAATATATTTAGAACTGATACAAATTTGTAACAAGAGGCTATTTTTAAATAAATTCTAAAAGTATCATATCAATTTATTTTACTAACACTAGCAGTTTACTGCAACATCTTCAAGATCCATAGATTTTATTAATATAGTTGTTTATGTTAGCATATCTGCACAAAATTCACAGATCTGAAGTAATCAGAGTAAGTAACCGTATTTTTAAAACTTTGAAAAAGCCTGATTTATAGAACCAAATATATACTGTGGTACTCAACTACTTTAAAACTCATAGACTTTGGTAGTCAGCGTGTTTTGATGCAAAATTTCTGTCCCAGTACTCATCATCTGTTTGGTATTCAATGAACAAGCTAGAATGTATCCATCTCTGCTGCCTTGTGACTAACTACATTATTCCTTATAGTAAAAATCTGTTTGGTACTCATCGCACCTCCTAGAATCAATTAACGATGAGTACCGAGATACCACTGTACTATATAACGGTAGGTTTGTAGAAGAACAGCACTAATAAAAGCACCACATGGTATATTATGTTACTTATAATGCCAATATGCAGATCTCTATAGTGATAATCTTCAATTATCTTTCATGCAGTTTTAAGTTACTACAATCTTGAACAAGGAGTTATCCTTGAAATTATGGCTGTCAGTGTCCTCAGTCATGTGATCACTATTTGGGTTAGCAACTGGCTCACAATTACAATGGTTGCAGCATTCCAGTCACTATTTGTTTTTTGTCACTATTTATAACCTTCTAGCTACTAACTACTAGCTACCAACAAATAAAATTAATGGGAAAGATTACAAATGGCAATCATTTGATGTTGCCTCCAATAACTACCTGCGATTTGCCTAACAATCTCAACTATTTTAAGTCAGAATAGTTATGCGACATTGCACTTTATGACTGTGTTGCTTGGTAACAGAGTTCCTTGTCCCAATTACCATTGCTAACCAAGGACTATCTATACAATGATGCCAGCCTTTGCTCATGTTCATTTCTATAAGCACTATATTGCTTCACAGTTATAGTCAATTTCGTCTCTTTTTAAATTTAAGATGTAAATGTGGACACTGGGTAATTCTTGGGAGAGAGATGTGTTTTACATGAAAATGTCCATTCCTATGCCAACAGCATAGGATACATTTTGATATTTTTCTTTTTTGCTCCGTTTAGTTCAGTGGTAACTCTTGACGGTTGCCTGGGCTAGTTCCTGCAGGTGGGGTTTGGACAAAAAAAGAGAAGAAGGAGGAGAAGAATGGGTTGCTGTGACCCAACTTCCAGGCAAGTATAATTGGATGACCGAGAATCTTCATCAACATTTTCTTGCCAAAGTGATCTCCCATTGTCTCCTTCCTATGGCTAACCAGAAGTGACTAGCCCAAAGTCATCCAGATGGATTTGTGTATAAGGTTGAACTAGAACTCAGTCTCCTAGTGCCTTACCCACTACAGCAAATTCATTTTACCAATATCCTACTTACTGTAATAAACAAAATTGTTCTTGTACTAGATGATGTTCTTGTCCATCATCCCCCTTCTCAAAGTGCAGAACCACAGACTCAAAAAAACCCTTCTTCCTATAAAGATGAATGCCAATATATTTCCACTAGTCACAACTTTTTACTAATAAAGACATTATGAGATGATTAAACAATACTGGTACTAAAATCTGGTAAAAGCATATTCAAGAAGGCTTTATCCTCAATCATTCTCACTTAGTAAACTGTGAGCAGTAAATGAGCCAGATGACATCAAGAATGGGATCAAAGAAGCAACTCCTTTTTCTCGTGTGCTCCTTCCTGGTAGCAACACATGAATGGGTCTCAAAATAAATACCATATTCCTCTATTTACACATGACATCATGTATGACATAATTACCTTTTAAAAGCAGACATTAAGTCAGGTTTATAGAGAGGAAAGAAAGCCAAGGAGTCTAAAACAGAGAGTGAGATAGGGCAATCAATCCCCTGTACCTTTTAATATGTGTGCAATAGATGACTAAAAGGGACGGAAATTTGATCACCAGGTTGTAGCATCATTTTTATATTGGTGACCCTTCCCTCAGAGATCTCTGTACAAGGTAAATCAAGGTCAAAGAAAGCGAGAACTAGAGCTGATGTATCTACAGGTAGTCACTGACACAATTGGAACCAGAATTTCCACTGCTAAGCAAGGTATTTGTTAAGTGAGTCACACTCAATTTTGCAACCATTTACAAATTTATAACCATTTACTCTGGCTGTTAAGCAAATCACCATAATTGTTAAGTGAATTACATGGTTGTTAAGCAATTCCAACTTCCCTCATTGACTTTGTTCATCAGAAGCTGGCTGAAAAGGTTGCAAATGATGATCAAGTGACATCAGGACACTGCAACCTTCATAAATACACTACATGCCAGTTGCCAAGCATCTCCGTTTTGACTATGGGGAACTAATGGTTCTAAGTACAAGGGCCAGTCTTGAATATTTTTTCAGTGCTGTTGTAAATTTGAATTGCTGTTAAACAAATGATTGTAAGTTGAGAGTTACAGTAAGTTTAATTTCTGATGATGTCTTGGAAGCATCCATGTAATTTTCTGACAAAACATACAAGTGGATTACCATTACCTTTCAGAAATATTTACAGCTTCACAATCTAGTCTATGTCTTGGGATTTACTGATGATCTCTCATCAAAATATTAACCAGGTTTCAGACATTTAACTTTTTAAAATCAGTCATGGTTATATGGTAAATCACTTCCATACAGTTGACAAGAAAACTATTTGAATTTGTATCCACTATCTCTCTATTCATACACCACATTTTGCTTCCCCTTATAATCCCTGCTGGTTTTGGTAGCAATCAACAGCTGCATATTAATAATATGCTGGGAACTATTCATTTGTGCAAAAAATTTAATTCTTATACAAATATAACAGTGGATTTCTGAACACTAGCTAGAATTGCATGATGGAAAATCTTATTTCTTTCTACATATAACTAGCTTCTTGATGAAACTGAGCAATTTTTTATTTGTCGGTTCACGGTCACAGTACAGAACAGATACTTTCCATTTCATAAAGATTCCAAAAAATTATTTCCAAAAAATGCAGATCTTAAAATAGTGTTAAATCTCTTGCATAATTGTACATCTAACACTGCAGTTCATTAGCAAAAGTTTCAGCACACTTTCTTGGAGGCATTTAGGCTAACAAGCAAGACATTGCTATTTCTTTCACATAGCCATTTCTTTTAATGAAAGAGGACATTAATGAAAACACAAAACCAACACTTTGTCAACACAGGGGAAAACTACTCATTTTTTGCAAAACACAGGAATTTTTGGCATGCAAAATTTTTTGAATTGCAAATGAATGCACATAACCAAGTCAACTTCTTCAAAGTTCTGTCAATCTATATGTTAAGTACTGTAACTACTAAAATTATTCTTACTCCATTTGAGCAATCCACACATAGCACTAAAATTTCAAATAATTTGTAGTCAATTAAGTACTAAAATACTATAGTATGAATGAACACAAAGAAACTAACATAATGTTATCACCATTATAAGTCATGGCACAAAATCTTTCTGCTACTGTAAAGAACTCACATAAATTGATAATTTTGAAAAGCCCACAAGTTGTAAACAAGAGATGAAACATGAACAGATGACTGCAGCATGTACTGAATATTCTAGAGTTTCTCTGATTTATATGCTTTGTTCGAGATTTCAAATATATCAAATTCAAAATCTGATCCTGTTCATAAATCCCAAATCTGCTAATAATTGTTGAAAAGGAGTTTTGACCGAGGCATTTTCACAGAGAAATGGCTAAATATTACCCTGTTCTTTAAAATCACTTACAACATGCACCCAAGCCAGGAGTCAAGATAGAAACATTATGACACTCATCCCTGCAAGATGCTTGCAATTCAGATACAGTATTACTAGCATTTACTTGTCTTCCTCTACTGATTACAGCCTAGTCTAAAGGTCTATTTATAGTTGCCTAAGGCCCATCTATCCCCAAAGTCAAATAAAATGAATGTTAATTGATGGATGTAATCCTGTACTGCAGAATACAAACTCTGCAATAGCAGCAGGCAAATTCCTGGTGTTCACCTCCAAAAGGTGAAAGCAGAAAGATTCTACTAAAGTGTAGATGACAGATTACTACCACTTGTTCTATCATGAGTTAAAGAAGATTATTTTATACACACTGTCTCACAGCAATAATTGAACGGATGCTCCTCCTTCAATAATAGCCAAGACCAGTTGGCTTGAAGCCATAAACTAGTCCATTCTATTCACAACTGACCTCTACTATCAACAAATGGCACCCTTTCAGTCTTTCATTCATGTTGCATTTCAGTAAACTCTCAATTATTCTGACTCAGAAAGCACTAGGACATTTCTAGAGTTTGAATCCAAAAATAAAGACCTTTAGTTTCATAGCAATGGACCTGAATGCACCTAAAAATCGTAATGCCAAAGAACACGTGATTCCTTGCTCTTTTCGCTTCTAGCAGTCCAAATGCCTATTTTACTACCAAGGGTGAAGCGCGAAGGTACGTTTTCCTTGCATTTGGCAGACTTCAACACTTACCTATCTTCTCCCCCAGCAAATCGTCCTTCCCGCGACCAATCCTCGCGCTCGTCCTGCCTCCCGACCTCCCAGCTCCAAATGTAGCGAGGTGACAGCACCACCGTGGCAATTACAACCCACCCAGTTCTTCAATCAGCTCCGCCACCTTTTTTTTTCTTTACTCAGCTGAATGCGGATTGCAGCTACAGGCAGGGGGGGGAGGGGAAGGGAGTGGAGATAAGAACCAGAAGATGTGTTTTTCATCTTAAATGAGAACACTGACACTTAATCTGGAAAGAAAGCGCCCAATAATCGCTGGAGGAAAGGGGAGGGGGGTGATCTGTTCGCGCACCGCCCCTAAATTTTGCGAAAAGAGGCGGGGAAAGAGAAGAATAATCCCGCAGAGGTCGAGGAGATAATCTCGGGCGGGAAACAAAGATTATCTCCCACTAGAGAGATAATCCGGGACAAGAAAGAATCCAGCCCAGGGTTGGGAGGAGAAGGGACGCCGAAGAGGTGGGGGAAGCGGCAAAATGCCCCATTGCGAACCACGAGTAAAATACCTGCGCGAGCCTTAATCCCCGGCCACGAGACGCCCGAGAGAGGCCGCCACCAGTTTCGCTGGCGAGGCAGGCTACGGCGAGAGTCACGGGGTAGGGGCTCCTCGCCGGGAACCCGTCCCCTTCCCGCAAGAGCCTCCCTGGTTCCTCTCCGCCCTCTTCCACGCACTGGGGCTCGGCACTCACACAGGGTGCGCCACTCACAACAGGACCTTCTCCCTCCCTACCCAACCCCGCGCAGGAGGGGAGGAAAGGGGGGGGCACTCGCCTGCCCCAAAGGCTTTTCTCCGGAGCTACGAAGCTGGGCAGTGAACCGGCAGTTTACCGGTGGGTTGGATCGTCGGGCTCGCTGGCTGGCCGGCCTCGCCTCTCCTCTCCTTCGGCTCGCACGCGCGCCCTCAGCCGCCTGCCTTCTCAGTGGATGCCGCTCCGCCTCAGTCCCATCTAATGACCCGAGACTCCAGGCAGCGCGCGCCCGTAGCCCACACACTCTCTCTCTCTCTCTCTCTCTCTGCCTGCCTGCCTGCCTGAGAGAGAGAGAGAGAGGCAGAAGCGCACACGGTTGAGACGGGTACCCGCCAGCCAGGACTCTTTTGCGCGCGCAATAGCCGTCCCACTGTTGCTGGCGAGGCAAAGAGCGCGCGAAAGAAAAGCTCCTCTCCAGTTGATCGGGCGGGAGCGCGCGAAGCAAGCCCCTCCCCCTTTAACCCTTACGCTGTCTTCTGACAGAGCCTGCAGATGGTCGGTCCCACCTTGCTGGCCTCAGGACGCCACTTTCGCCATTCATGCCAAGGCAAAGAAAAGGAAACTCTCACGTGTGCGTTTGTCTTTTGTCCCGGAGATTTTTCTGTCGCCTGCATTCCTCGGGCTGGAATGTAACTAGAATGTATAGCGTAACAGGGGGTGTCAAGGCCATATATAAATGTGTGTCAATATTGGGTGCAAAACGGTGCAGAATTAAGGATGCAATACTATTCGCACTTATTCTGAAATAAATCCGATTAAATTGTCGAACGTTTACTTCTGGGTAGGCGTGCTTAGCCATATTGTTAAGTAAATAAGGAAGTAACCGCTATTTGAAAACTAGAGTTTTTATTTCTAAGTGTAGATATTACACTTCTGGGATTGAACACAGTTCGAAATAAGTCTGGATGAACTCAGCAACACACACATGCACACCTTTCTGAACTAAAAACTCTTGTTCTGTGGGGAGGGGGGTTGAATTTTTTTACATCCCAGCCTCACATACATTAGATGCATTTGGCAGTAAATTCACATAAATTTACTTACGATGGTTTATGCATCATTCTGAATGCTTGGGGTGATTATCTCAGAAGTCTACAATTTCAGGAGTTTTTGAAGTGGAGAATCTATTTAAAAACATAGTTAAAATGGAAAAAGGGTCATATGCTTTGTACATTTGAGCTTGTGATTCTCAGAATGGAAAAGTTTGTAGATAGCCTCTTTAAGCTCATCAATACTGGGGAGTAAGGCCTGGAACCTGGAAATAGCCCACTTAATTTTTTTTAATATAGTTATACACTTACTATTTGTTTATTGATTGGCTCATACATGTTTTGAATAAATAGAGTCTATTGTTGCTGTTCATAGAAGGTAACACTTATTCCCATTCTTGTTCATTATTGCTATTTTTGAATGGAATTTCCACTGAAGCAGAGAATATACTTTTTATGTACCTATTGGCTATGAAAAAGATTGTACTGGTTCATTTTGTAGGTTTTAAAGAATATGTCTAGATTGCTTTTTTAAAAACAACAACTCTTTCCTAATGATGAAGCAACTAATAAAGTTAATAGATGTCACTCATGACAGTGAACCGTTCAGGTCCAATACCTTTAACAATATATCCTCATAAACAAAATTCAAACCAGTACAATAAGATATATACCTGGGGGGAAAGCCAACAAAAATATATAGGCCTTCCTGATTTTCGTAATGATTATACACAAAATAGCAATCTGTTTCAGAGTCATGTTTTTTTTGTATTCTTAAAAGTAAGAGGAAGTTGATAATAAAACAGGTGCTGCTTCAAGTAATTTGATAATTAGTATAGCCTATTGAAATCTACACACTTTTGGGCATCACATGTTTTCTACAGCAGGGATCCCCAACCCCGGCTATGGACCGGCATGTCAGCAACTGGGCCATGCAAAGAAGCCAAGCCCCATTCACAAGATGCAGGAAGCATGCAAAATCACACCCCCTTGGGATCATGGAAATATCTTTTCCCATGGAACAAGTTTCGTGGTGCCCAAAAGGTTGGAGGCCACTGTTCTACAGTACCCCAGTTTAAAGGAAAGACTCAGTTGCCCTTTTTAAAAATCTATATTTAATCAGTCTATCACACATGGTTTCAGTGGTGGTTTTCCACAATGTGTACACAAGATAAGACTCTTGAGTAGCAGAATGATAGGGTAAAAACAGTTCCCTGTTTAAAACAACTTATTAGCATTGTGTCCTAGAGTTGTTATTTATAGCACTAAGTGGTGATTCTGCTGCAGTAACAATCATCAGTCTGACATACTAGGTCACATAACAATATATAAACTAGATTGCTATCTTGAAACAGCAGAGGCTCATTCCTTTAACATTATCCAGGATTCTGGTTTGATTTATTTATTTACTTGTTTGATTTACATTTCACTTTTTCCCCAGGAGTTCAAAGTAGCTTTTGTTGGAATCTTCCTCCATTTCATGCCTGTACTAACAGCCTTATAAATAATCACTCAATGAATCTCCTTGATTGAGGATACACTTGAAACTAGGTGTCTCCAGACCTAAACCATTAGCTTAAGTATCAAACTACCCTGACTTTCATATAATAAAAACCGTTTAGTTAGTAAAATAAACAAATTATTAGTTTAAAAAATACTTAATAAAAGACAAGTTTTATATCAAGATGTGGATGGCCTTCACTTTTCTGATTAGAAGATTCTGCCTTTTCACCCAGGCCTTTGATAAGGAAAAGTAAGACTCTTCACTTCATTCAAAATCTTTTTTTCCTTTTTAAAAAATATTTTATTGTAATTCCTTTGTTTCTTGTAAGCCACCCAAAGTCACTGAGATTTGAGTGCCATACAAGTTTAATATATTAACTATAGTTGGTTGCACAGTCAGATGTTTAGCTGAATTTGGCATTTTGTCTACCTATCAAGTCCTTCCCAAGGACCCGGGATAGGCAATATAGTAATAGAGTCAGCCAGATATTTAAACTGGATTTGGAATTTTGTCTTCCAACTGAATCTTTCTCAAGAATCTGGAATTGCAGATGTATAATAATGTTAAACGTCACAGGACTGCCTTTTACAATTAATGGGGGTGGGGTGATAATATATTGTTCTTAAGGCTTGGGCTTGTGGAGTCAGAATTAGCCCCTCTTTCTGATTATTCAGGTTTCTTGCTCTTAGCCATTGCCAGGTATTGTTATCTGTGTTACCCACTGGGTTTTTTATAATGTTCTTGGTTTGTATTTGCCTTGCCTTGTCTCTTTTCTTTTTTTCCATTTGGTCTTCTTTATAGGCCACTTTGGTCTATTTGGTATTCAGTAAGATGCTGAGCTTGTCAATCAGAAGGCTGGCAATTCAGCAGTTTGAATTCCTAGCACCACATAACAGAGTGAGCTTCCGTTACTCACCAGCTTCTATCAACCTAACAGTTTGAAAGCATGTAAAATGCAACTAGAAAAATAGGGATCATTCAGTAGGAAGGTAACAGCGCTCCATGCGTCTTAGGCATCTAGTCATGCCGGCCACATGATCACGGGGACATCTTTGAACAGCGCTGACTCTTCAGCTTAAAAATGGAGATGAGCCCTGACCCTAGAATCAGCTCGACTAGCATGCAGAGGGAACCTTTACCTTTTTTTCATGGTGTATCAACTTCAGTACTACTTCTTTACTGTCCTTAGATATTCTTCTAATGCAGTTTTTTGCTTCTTCAACTGTCTGATGTATTTGCAAAATTCTATGCCCGTCCACATTCGTTGATAAGTAGAGTCTGTCACACAACATTGTTGTGTGGATAAAGGACATGATTCATTGTCATTATTTTTCTGGTCTTCCTATCCAGGGCTTTTAGTTCTGCTTGAGTCTAGTTCATTATTCCAAGTATGGGTATAATAGCTAGAAATTCTCAGATGTTAATTGCTTTGATGGTATTTCCTCTACGGTGGTTGGACTTCACTCTCATGATGTAGTTCAGTTCTAATCTTCTTGAGTTCAGTGTCCCTCAGTGTGTTTATTATATCTTTACAATAGGGTTAGCATATCAAAACTACAAAAAAAGTCCTGATCACTGCTTTTTTCTTTATGTTCATCAGGTAGCCTTAAGAATGTTTCCAGCCCACATTAGGCAGCCTATCTTCTGACCTTTTATGGTGCAGTTTTCTATGTTACAAAGATGTGTTTGATTGTGAGATTTAGGGGTAGTAGATTGCAGATGCAATATGTATCTCTTATGATTAGTTGTTCATTGAAATGGTTAAGCAACACTATAAACCACATGTTTTTCTATTCTTCGTGTCTCAGTCAAGCTTCCTGATGTTTCGCAATTTTTCTAATTTTTTCATTTAAGATGCTTCACAAATACTTTCCAAAAGTTATAAAGTTCTCAAACAATAGGTTTTCTTTGATATTATTTGTTTATCCGTATCAGATGAATGTGATATAGATAAATACTGTCTCAATGCACTTAAGACAGAGACTCTAACATTAGACAGACAAGTTCAAGATTTAGAAAACAGCTTTCTCTGCCTCTCAAGGCCAGAATTAGATATACAGAGGGGAAATGCTCTCGGCCATATGATTTATCAGTAGGACATAGGGTGGCTACTGTTGCCAAGAGTGTTTCCCTCAGTTTTAGATGGCGTGGTAGCAAAGTGATCCAGCATCTACTATAATGGAACTAATCCAGACACCTATTATTTCTGACACCAACCTCTCCCCATTTTAATACCAAGTTTCCCTGAAAATAAGACATCCTCCAAAAATAAGACCTACCTACATTTTTGCCTCTCGGAGGAATATAAGGCATCCCCCGAAAATAAGACCTCCTCCCTGAAAATATTATTTTCAGGGGATGCCTTATTTTCCGGGAAACACGATAGATCGCCCACCTTCACCCCCGAAAAACACCTGGCTCCCCCTCCCTGCTATCCCCGGGTGTTCCTTACCTCATGCAGAATAACTTCCATACAGGAGACGCATCAAAGCACGTGCGGCTTAGCTATTTCCAGAACTCCGAATTCTCCATGCAAGCGCTCCCAAAGCGCTTTACAGCCGATTGAAAGAGCTGGAATTTGGAACCCTGGATGTTTCAGCCAGCCAATCTCTCCCGGAAGTCAGGGCTGCAGAGAGATCAGCTGTCTGAAACCTCCAGGATTCTGAATTCCCGCTCTTTCAATCGGCTGTAAAGCACTTTGGGAGCGCTTGCACGGAGAATATATAAACAGCCCCCAAACTCACTTTTCCCTTGCACTGATGCTGTTACCTGATGTGCAAGTAAGCTGCCAACCTCAGAGAGTACCCAAAATCCAACAAAAAGGCAAAATAGTGGCTTAAGAAAATTGACCTAGAAATACAGCGGGCGGGGAAGTGCTCCTAGTACTATTACTGGTATGGATATAGATAGTCTTCAAATTACACAGCTTAGTAATGAGGGGAACCACTCCCACAAGGGGGTCTATGATGATTCGGTGTGGCTGATTCAGTGTGGCCAGCAAGGAGCAGCCTTCTCTGTGTGGCCGTTTCACCACAGCTGTTTTGCCACAAGCAATTTTTCCATAGGCTCTTCACTGGCTGAACAAGTGGCTGTGGGCACCCGATGGAGAACCAGTGGACTGTCAGAGGGTGGAGGAGGGAGGTTGGCTTTTCTCTGAAGACCGTACTGGCAGTGCAACTGCAACAGGGGAGCCACCCTCCCTCTGTCCCTCTTTTTGTCATCTCCTACATGAGCACACACACATACACACACACACACACACCACAAATAAAACTTTTCCAGAGGGTGGGGTCAGCTCTCCACCACATCTCCTTCTGCCGCTTCCCCACAAGAAACTTTTCCAGAGGGTGGAATCGACTCCTGGAGGTTATTGTGTGGAGGAAGCTCATACGTGTCCGTCGCGCAGGGACAGTACGTGTCAAAAGTGAGCCAGGCAGACCTCTCGTTCCTCCTTCAGAAAGACACACACACACACACACAAATGGGTTATTGTGTGGAAGAAGCTTGTACATATCCATCACACAAACTCCCCGCAAGTAAACCTTTTCCAGAGGATGGGATTGGCTCCACATCACATCTCCTTCCTCCGTTGACACACGCACACACACATGGAGGTTATTGTGTGGAGGAAGGTCGTACATGTCCAAACCTCATTCTTCCCACTGAAAGCACAATCGTTATTTAGTAGGACGGGTGCATGGTGCAAAGCATCCCAGGCCTCTGGAATCGCCACAGGATCCCCATCCATTGTGCTTCATGTAAACTTCTTTCCCGAGGGTTTTTTGTGCACATAAGAGGAAAGGTTGTGCACTTAATTTGTCTGTCATTGCTTGGAAAGGCACTGCGTGCATCGGGGTGCTTCAGGAGGTCTCTGGAGTTGGCTGCCTGCCTTGAGGCAAGGAGATGCAGTGGGGAGCCAATCCCACCCTCTGGAAAAGTTTTACTTGCGGAGTTTGCATGATGGACATGTATGAGCTTCCTCCACAAAATAACCTCTGTTTGTGCATATACATGTACCAGCAGTGGAAGGCGATGCGGTGGGGAGCTGATCCCACCCTCTGGAAAAGTTTTAATTGCGGGCCATGTGTGTGTCCGTGTAGGAGATGACAGAACGAGGGAGGGAGGGAGTGCAGCTGCAGTCACACTGATGGTTTAGCCTTTGGGGCAGAGCCAACCACCCTCCTCCATCCCCTCACAGCCCACTGGGTCTCCATCAGGTGCCCGCAGCCACCTGTTCAAGTGGCAAGATGCTCATGGAGAAATCACTTGCAGTGAAATGGTCGCATCGAGTGGGCTGCAGAGTGTTGGCGGTGGCAAGAAGACCATCCTCTGATTGCCACACCGGATTGGCACCACTGAGTTCTCTCATTTCCCCCTGCCCCCGATACTTACAATCCAGATTCAAAATTTTGATAGCATTCCTTTCCCACCATTATTTGATTGCATTTTGGAAACTTAGCAACTGCCTCCCAGCATTCCATGGTCATATGACCACAATTTACAAGATTTTTTGCTAGAAACCAGCATTTTCTTCTGGTTTCTGGTAGAAATGCCTATTGCAGATAATGGATTCGCTTAACAATCATGGCATTTACTTAACAATCATGGTGTTCACTTAATGATTGTGAGAAAAATGCCATAAAATTGGTCCAGTGAGTGCTTTGACTTATGTTAACAAGATGAAAATTCCAGGCTCCTTAAGTTATAAGTTGAGGAGTATTTGCATACACATAGTATGTGTATTCGCATACACTCCATTCTTCTACCTAAGATACAATTTCAGAAGCATAATTTAAAATATTTTGAGATCAATTTTAAACAATGACAAAATCAGAAACCTCGGTGATCTAATGAACATTACTTAAAGATCTTACTCTATTTGTTAATAATATACTCTTTTGCTGATTAAGGTCTTCCAGAACCACTTTATCACCTTTAACTACTTACTGGGAGATCTAAATATCTTTCATCTTGTCCCAGGGACAATGAAGTCATCATCAAGATCAGTATCTCCTATCCTTTAATACCAGGAATTGATGATCTACAACATACTTATGAATCTTAATCTCCATTTCCAAAGCAAAAGAAAGGAAAACCCATCTCAAAGCACTCTCCAGATTATGCTGCCCGATTACATTCAAACAGCTGATTATGCAGATTTTCATTTTTACTTCTTCCCTCCCAAATGCATAATACAGTAAGCATATAAGCATCACAAAATGTAATGCACCTATTTTGTATTTTAAATCACCCATTAACTTCTTAACAGAAAAAAGAGAGAACAAATATTTCATCCCTGCTAATGACAACATTGCATCAAGGGAAGCAAGATAAAGAATTTCTGTGAAAATTTTCTTGTTCTAATTTATGCTGGCCACTTTATTAGGAAGCAGCTCCTATCCTGGTCCTCTACCATTCCAGTCTTTAGTAATGTAACAGTTATGATGATTGTTTATTATAACCATTTTTCCCGACAACAAGTTACCACTTGATTTATGTGCTGCATTTACTTTGAGAATTGTAGGTATTGCATGATGTAGAGATATTGACAAGCAACATGAGATCTGGAACCAAATAAAAAGTATTTCAGATGTTTTGTATCTGATGGTGCCATTGTCTATCATTGGAAGTTGCATTATTTTAAAACAGTTTCAGGTCTAACCCATTGCAAGTATGCCATGATTGCTGGTGCATAAACTGAAAAATGAGATACCATGTTTCCTCGAAAATGAGACACTGTCTTATATTAATTTTTGCACCCAAAGATGCACTAGGTCTTATTTTCAGGGGATGTCTTATTTTTCCCCCGAGGCCGCCCAGAACCAGAAGTCCGAGGCCTTATTATCGGGGAGGTCTTATTTTTGGGGAATGCCTTATATTTCACTGAGAGGCAAAACTGTAAGTAGGTCTTATTTTCGGAGGATGTCTTACTTTTGGGGAAACAGGGTATATTTATTCTGCTATTCCCTGCTAATGGTACTCAACTATGTATATTCCAAGGAGGAGTATATATGCATGTATAGAACATAGAAAGAGTATGTTGTAAGAAGAATGAGTGTATTGATGGTCCCCAATTTGGAAAATGTTCTCACCCCTGTGAGTGAGAACATTTTTCAAATTGGGAGATATCAACCTAGCAATTGTAAAGTAAACTGCAAATTTAACCTTTTTTCTCTCATTTGCATCTTTCACTACCTCTGATCCAAAGTAATCTTTAAGCTTCTCTTCGCCAATTGACTTGGTGGGAGATAACTTCATTCCAGATAAAAGAAGGTTGCATGTCTCAATCCAGTCCAGGCACTCTGTCTGAAAACAAAAAGAAAAAATATTTGAGTGATTTTCCAGACAATTCAAATTAAACCCATTGGTCGGCTCTAATTCTCTTCTTGTGATACCCAGAATCCTCCCTCAGGAAACCCCTGAGAAGTTTTCAATTATAGGAATTAATTGCTGAAAATGGTGTTGTCCGTTTTGATTTGTCCACCTTGATGGGCCATTGATTTGACTGTCAGGCTTCTAGAAATTCTAGAATAAATAAGAAATAGTTCTAGTCTGTGGAATTTCAAGAGACATTACAATTGAAGAGGCAGCTGGATACTGGATCCGGTCAAAATTCTCTCTGGATAAAGGAGAGATTTTGAGAATATCCATATGTATTCTGAAGTGCAGTTTTTTGTGAGTAGATAGCAGATCTGATATTTTTTGTGATTGTATCAGCTGTGTTTCATTAATATAACCTTTTATCTTTCATTTATGTTTTTCAATTTTTTCTATATCATAATTTTCAAACATTTAGATTTATATACCGCCCTGAGTCCTTCGGGAGAAGGGCGGTATATAAATCTAAAT
Organism: Pareas carinatus; assembly: GCA_032468095.1. NCBI lineage: Eukaryota > Metazoa > Chordata > Lepidosauria > Squamata > Pareidae > Pareas > Pareas carinatus. Next base: position 186,328 of record JANHFO010002658.1, read on the forward strand.
AAATAAATAAATAAATAAATAAATCATACTCATCAGCTATAAATCTAAGATTTTTTAAAAAAAATCCTGCCTTTGATTTACCTATTCAGTTCCTTCTCTTTCTCCACCTCCCTGTCTTTCCTTCTTGCCCTCTCTTCCAAAACCTTCCCTCTCTCTTCTCTTCCCC
>JANHFO010002660.1:12753-24620 GCA_032468095.1 Pareas carinatus
TGATGCCGTGCATACCATGACAACTTGCTGGCTTCTCCTAGATGATCAGCTGCACTCCATTAAGAGAACTCTAGGCTGGAAAAGCTCTTCGCGATGACTTAAACCATAGTAGCCAGTAGTCTAGCTAATCCTATGCTTGTCATCTTTAAAAAAAATTAAAAGTCCATCAAAGTCACCTTGCGCTATACGCGAGCATTAAAGCAGAGGTGGCACTCACATGAAAAGGCAAAGTATTTGATAAATATCAAACATCCAGCCAAGAGTTTTAAAAAAGACACGCTTTGTTTAAAAATGCCAAAATATTTCTTTTGAATCCATGATTTTATCCACTGAAACAGTGGTGGCGAATCTATGACAAGCAGAGCCCTCTCTGATGGCACGCGAGCCAAGTCGCCCCAGCATCGCCCCAGAACTGAGCATGCTCAGAAAGGAGTAACGGCACCAGACGATGATGTCACAGGGCCATGAGCATGCTCAGAAAGGAGTAGCGGCACCAGGTGATGACATCACGAGCCATGATTCATTAACCATGACTCGCCCGGCCACTCGATCTCTAAAAGTTTCGCCATCATTGCACTAGAATGACCTGCCTCTTGCAACTGCCAGTGATACCGTGACCAAAGTCAAGGCGAAGCTCACATTAGAAATGAAAACAATAGGGAGGGTATAATTCACAAACACAAACATTTGCATTTTCAGAAAGCCTTGTTGAGTTGAAGATACGTTTGAGGGATGGTGCCTCATTCTGGTTCCCAAGCATGTCTGAAAGTAAACTGAAATCAGGGGTGCCGGGCGAGAAGCTGCTCCCTCTTCTTACGCTTATTTTTTCAGCCAGCCCCCAGCTGCCTTTCCTCAGTGATCCCATAAGCTCTGAGTCATGAAACGAATTCTCCAAATGTATTTCATACTCTGCTGCCAGCTTCTTCAAGCAGACCTGAGAACCTCTGATGAAACTTGATGGGAACTCAAAGTTAACATGCATTGGCATAACCGCGGGGAGATTAATTATGCCCTCTGTTTTCGAGTCTTCTTTGAAGAATTGTTTTGTAGAAGTTGCTATTAGAATTGTATTTAACTCCAGTTAGGAAGCTGCTGAAATGTTTGAGCGCATGGTTCCCCCCCAACTGCTTTCCGTAATGTGACAGTGATAGGAGAAATTTCTTCTGGAATTCAGTTCAGGTGGGTGGGTTGATGTGTTTGCTTATTAACTTTTTAATAAGTCGTTCAATTTCTGGAAAATAGCTTCTGAGTATAAATGCAATCCCACATTTTGTTAGGCATCAGAAAGACCATAAATTACTGGCAAATAAATGCATTTCTTCAGAGCTGATGATCCTCCAGAATATGAATGAAGAATGCCTTGATATAGAAGATGATATGAAACCGAGAACATAAAGCTTAGTCACTTTGGGGAGAAGGCATGGGTTCGGCTCCTTGGAGGAATCAAGAGACCAAGAGTAGGGTTCAATTATGGTTAGACTTAGGGTTGTGGTCCAGGACCTTTTACAAAGAAAGTGCAAATCAGCATCTAGAAGCAGCAATGTATAGGAATAATAACTAGCAATCAATGAAGATTTATCCATAGAATTACGAGGGCAAAAACCTCCATTTGATTACCAATGACAGACACTCACAGATACAGAACGTTTATTATACACATTAGAAAACTATAACATGACATGACTTTTTGACATAATCGCCATTCAAATTGAGGCGCTTGTCATCACATCTTACAAGGTTTGAAATTCCTCCTGCAAAGAAATCTTCCGCCTGGGAAGGAAGCTCCCTTTTTTCTCTATAGGCGAACTCCTATTCATTGCATATCTTCGAGCAAAGCCTGGACGCTGTTTATCAAGCTTACTTTTGCTTGAGTTCATTTGAGTGGATGGCATTCATTTGAATTTCAAGGATTCCATCTATTTTGGATAGTAGATGGATGATGAAATTACATATGGTTATTAGAGCTTCTATACTATGAAGGTGGCAGAAGTAATTTTTTATCCTCAACATCAATTGAAACACAGTGTTAGGATTGAATTCTTCCCTTCAGGCATGAATTTGTTTCCCGTTCAAATGACTCGTGTGTGAAAAAGAATCTGGGGAGCCCTGGAAAAAGTTTTCCTTTCTCAACAGGCCAGCATTTAATTCTGCCTGTAGTTTTAAAGCATCGTTGAAAGCTCGCCGCGTCGTCGACTGAGTTCTTTATCACACGTGATGTTGTAATTCAAAAGAACACACATTCCTCCAAGCGACATGAAACCACGATCATTTCTTCTCCTTTCCCCACAATCTCTCCCTTCTGGGTTAGGTTTCTGTTTTCCCCCACCCCCCCCAAAAAAAATGGAGTAACAAGATAATCTTTCAAGAATGCCTGCTCAGGCTGTTAGGCTGACGGCACCATGGGCAAAGCTGGCATGAAAGAACATGGCTGTGAAAGATAAAACTGGTGCCATTCCACGTAAGCCGTCACAATAACGCTTTAAATTGCCTCTGGCTGATACCAGACTACACTGGAAGGAGAGAAGATGTGAATTATATATCCCTGCGCCTACACCTCGGAATGTTTAAATCTCTCCCACAGTCCAAAAACGAGGCTGAATCTTAAGTCCATCTTCCGAAACATTTGTCTGGACAGAGTCTTGTCATCGTGGAAAGCTGAGGGTCGCAAATGGTCTTGGGTTCCCTTCATTCCACCGTGCCTTCCATTCAGTACGGCAATAAATAAATAAATCACAAAAGTCTTTTTTTGTAGAGCACATCCCGATGGGACAAATCTCTTCCACTGTTTCTCCCCTCAGCTCACTCTCCTGCACTCATTGTTCATTTCCGTCAGGAAGAGCGGTTGAATGACTGAAAAATGCATGCAGACTTGCAGCTTCTGATAAATAAGGCCAGGGCACATGAGTTGGATTCAACAATCTTTTGCTCCTGATTCAATGGCCAGGAACTATGTGCAGAATAACAAAATTGGAAGGGACCTTGGAGGTCTTCTAGTCCACCCCCCCTGCTTAAGCAGGAGACCCTATACCATTTCAGACAAGTGACCGTCCACTTTCTTCTTAAAAGTCTCCAGTGATGAACACCCAAAATTTCTGGAGGCAAGTCATTTCTCCTTAGTTCTAGGTTGCTTCTCTCCTTAATTAATTTTCATCCATTGTTTCTTGCCTTGTGCTTTGGACAATAGTTTGACTCCATCTACTTTGTAGCAGTCCCTCAGATATGGAAGCACTGCTGTTATGTCGCCCCAAGTTCTTCTTTTCGCTATACAGTAGTAGCCATACTCATTTCAGACAAAATCCACAGTAATATATGCACACCTGCATTGCCACCTGTTAGAACAATGAAAAATTGCATTTACCCAGGTCTCATTCAATGCAAACAGCCATCAGTTTTATGGGACCTGGGGCTTTAGAACTTTTGTAACCATATAAAAAAAATCACTTCTCATTTACCTCTCTGGAATCAGTGATGGCCAATATTTAAGGCATCTCTTCTCGTTCAGACCATAGCTTGCAACCTGATTGAAATTTAATCAGTTTTAGCTCTTGGTTTTCCATTGTCTTTCCCCATTTGACCTGACAAACTGAATAATTTCCTGTATGGTTATTTTGGGTAGCTGTAACCCACTTTCTCCTTTTCCTTTGAAGCTTCTGCTCATTACGGGTGGGAGGGCATTTTATTTAGTTCACGGCTGGAAGTAAACGTGGCTTGTTTTGAATTTTAAGCAATACATAAAGTGCAACATGATTGTTCAAACGTTTCGGGATTTCTTTGCAGCATAATTTGTCAAAAGAAAGTTTATCAAGGGGGGAAAATCTGCATAAAAAGATGTATATTCATGAAAATAAAGACAGAAATAACTGTCGTGGACATCTGTTTATAAAAAGCAAATACATGAGGGTAGAAATGAACAGAAACGGGTAGGGTTTGCGACAAAATAGAAAGGATGTTTAGTGGATTTAAAAATAATAATATATCCAGTTAATTGCGTTGGACAGATTTGCAAAAATGAGAAATGAAAAGACATAAAATGAGCACATTGCCTCAGTACTACTGCTCATGTGCATGCTTGAATTTAGATAGCAGGAAAAGGCTTAAATTACTTCTTCCAATGCTCCTGAGTTACAGGTATTCTAATGCAATTGTGCCACATTCTTCCAACTGCTCTAATTAGCCCTTTTCATTGATTCCACAATCATCTTAACTATTTAACATCTCCGTGTCATCAAGTACAACAAAGCATAACTAACCTGCAATAAGCATTCATCTGAAATACAATGAAAGGCTTTAAAAATATTCCAAAGGGGAAAACAGCACTTCAATATAAGGAAGCCAAGTGCATAAAAGTATCCTCCTCTGCCAATGAAGGACAAAGAGATAATTGCGCGTCTTAGAACAGGTTGTTCCCAATACTGGTATAACAACCAAAAACCTGTACACATCTTACCTTCCCCTGTTGCATCGTTGTCGTGAGTTAAGAAGAGAGAAAGTCAGGTTGCTGGGGAAAGACTTGGTCTTCCAGATACCTGGGACCAACTCTTTAAACATCAATACTTTGAACCATGAGGCACCTGTTTTTTTTCTGAGTACAGAGGGGAGTGAATTACTCCTTTTTTGCCTTTCGGCCTCAAACCAGGAGCTTTATTAGACCTGTCGCTAGGGGACACACTTTTTTTAGAACAGCAAGAAGCTTTACAAGCTCTACTCAGAAAAAAAACAGGTACCTCATAAAAAAAGGCTGATAGATACCCAGGTATAAGCCAACAAAGAGAGGAAGAACCTATGATTCAATGGCCAAGACATTAGCCTCACATGTCATCCAGCCCAAGTTCGAATCCCATCAAGGGTCTGCTTTGCTGATGAAAGCTAATAAGCTAGAAATGACCATCCGAGACTCCCTTTCTTTCTTTGCCAGCTTGTAAAGCTTCTTACTTTGAACCATATTTAGAAGGAAATGTATTCATGCATATATACCCACAAGGTTGTGGCTGTTGTTTTTGGCATGTCTATCATCATGGACGTGGACCGGAAGACCCCCACGGTTCCATTCAGACCTGTGATTCTATGACATGTCGTTCTTTCTGTCTCCTGTCATTTTTTGAATGGGAACCAAGAAACTGTTTCTCTCTCTCTCTCTCTCTCTCTCTCTCTCTCTCTCTCTCCCTCCCTCACTCTTTTTGTAGAGTGCCTCTTCTGTGGAAAATACCATATAAATAAATCCATCATCCTCATTACCATCTCCACTCCATGCGCTACGTATTCATGAGTTCTAAGGTCGATCAATGTTTTCTTTGTGCTAGACGTGGCCCAATTATAGTCAAGTCTACAGTTCCATTGCAAAGCTTAGCGCTTTCACCTCTGCAATTTGAGGTTGGATTCCTGTCATTGACCGTCTCATTAACAACTAAGCAGACTCCCCTGCTTAGAGCTTAACAGGCATACCAGACAACTGTTGTGATCAGGAACAGTCTACAGATCCAGGTCAATTTCTCAAGACAAATAGCAGGAGAGATTTGAAGCTTCCAGGCATGCATTGAAGAATATAAGAACGTTTCTGGACAGGGTTGGGAAGGGTTTTGAATTCAAAAGCAATTAATTGCTTTGGTCTATGTGGGAACACACACAGACAGCACTTGCCTGCAATTCTTTAAGCCGAAAGCTAATATTCCAAGTGTCATGCTAGAGTGGTGGATGGCAACCAGCAATCTTGGGTGAGCGGTAAATGCAGCTTGTTTAAAGAGTTGCAGAGAGGTGATTACATTAATGTTCCTGCACACTTTAAAGCACCTTCTGGCTATTGAGACTAAAGTGATGCACAGCCCTTCCATGCTCTCCTTTTTTGTGTGTGTGAATTAAAATTTTATTATTTTCCAAAAACAAACAAAACAAACACACAAAACAAGACAAATTGTAAAAACGTGCTTCAGTAGATCGGTAAAAAACAATCACCTAGAATTCAAGAACTCTATCAGTAATATATATCACATCTGCTAATACAATTTCACACCTACTCCTTCCATCTCTTGTCCAACCAATTATAAAAATAGTTCCATGTCTTAAAAGTGTAGCGTATCTTCTTTATCTTTCAGCAATAATGTTAATCTATCCATTTCCGCACATTTCAAAAATTTTCTTATTATTTCTTCATCTTGTATTATTTCTTCCTTCTTCCAATTCTATGCAAAAACAATTCTAGCTGCTCTAAGTACGTGCACAATCAAGTACAGATATTTCTTATTTAAATTTTCAGGTACAATCTCTTGTAGGAACCTTTCATGTTTAAAATCCATTTGTGTTTTTATCATTTCTTGCAACCACTTTTGCATTCTTTTCCAATATTTTCCATGCTCTCCTTGCGGGTTAGTTGTAGCTTGGTGGTCTTCTTCCTCTTCTGGGCTTCAGTTTCCAAACTGGTGAGATTTAGTACTAATAGCATGGATAATATCTGGAGACACTAGGTTACATCTCTACATTGCTTCAACTTGACCTACGAAGAAGACTGCATTCCTTCTGCAGGTGATCCAAAGTCTTCAAGCTGAGGAATTGTAAGGACCTGGTAAGAGCCAGGATGGTGCAGTGGTTAAAAGCAGCACTGCAGGCTATTTCTGCTGACTGCCATCTGCCATTAGCCATCAAAAGTTCAGCGGTTTGATTCTCATTGGCTCAAGGTTGACTCAGCTTTCCATCCTTCTAAGGTCGGTAAAATGAGGACCCAGATTGTTGGGGGCAATATGCTGACTGTGTAAACTGCTTAAAGAGTGCCGTAACGCACTGTTAAGCAGTATATAAGTTTAAATAATAAATAAATTAATGCTCTTTCAAGGAAGAATGGTGCATTAGTGTAATCAATAATTAAAACTGCAATTGGAGTAGGTATTTTTCTTCTATCTTGCTTTAGTTTTTATTATTACATCACTGCTCTGAATTCTTTTGATATACAGACTCATTTAGTCTTATATAGTTGTCTGAAATAATCTTCTAACATAACACTCATAAGCTTATGTTTGCCTAGTGATCCATTGGCAAGTTTTGGTCTAACTTGGTATGCCTGCAATATTTTTTTTGGTCTTTGAAAATTACATTGTGTGGCACTCATCTTCTGACAGGGAATATTGCACTGGTAGTTTTGGCAGAAAGGAAAGTTCATGTCTTTGGATGTCTGCTGACATTGGCCAAGAGATTGATAACCATTTTATAAAGGTGACAGTGATTATGGGTCAGTTTGGTGTACTGCAATGTATTATGCAATATTATTATTATTATATAAATCATACTGATACAAGATCAAGGTTGGATAGACCAAACCATATATACAAGATGGACAGAAAGCTTTTTAAAGATGGAGGATTTAGCAAGCCCACATTCAATTCATGGCTTGGAAACATTGGTACCACTGTTGGTCATCTTTCAAGCCTAACAAGTGTTTTGGGAACAAGTGGAGCAAGAATGAAAACAGATGGGCAAAACAACTTACAGTGGATGAACTTGTTCAACAAAGCCCTACCTACTGCTGTATTAGTGAAATGAATTGGAGCAGCATACACCAAATGACTAACTTTATGAATCATCTATTAAGAATAATGACAGACCTCTGCCCAGCTAATGCATCTCTTCAAACTACGTGTGCTGCATTGAGCCAAAGAATATTACTAACACAGTGCCTTGCACACACGTAGGACATACAACAGTTAGAATAAGCAAACTAGACTGTTTAAAAAGATGTAGATCTAGTTCAGATCGTGTTAAGCTACAATATGATTTGATTTTGACTTAGTGTACCATGTGGTCTTTGTTATTGTTATTATCTAAAGCTAATGATTTTGATATGTCCTGGTTCAGGAAACGTGACTTAACACAATGTGTGAAAAATGTTGAGAAAAGATCTGTTACCTGGTGGAATAAAATGAGGTACAAAAAGATATTCAAAGGACTTCTGCGGTTTGATAACTGAGTCAAGACTGACCAATAGATGAAAAATCTTGATAAGAAATGTGATGAAGACATATGAAAATCTGGCCATGTTTTTTGTAAATGTACAGAGTTTAGCCCAAAGTTTTGCTTAATTGTATATAAGACTGCCCATATTTGAGGATGGTGATGGACTGCTTTAATTGTTGAAGTACTCTATATTGATTTATTCACATTTACTGCCAACAGTCAACTAGACTGAGGCAGCCGATACATATTCTTAAATATAGATGAGCACCAGAAATATGTACAAAACAGGAAAGGAAGGTGAAATGTCTCTGTGATGTTTGTTTCAGTTCTTCAAAACAAACACTTAGAAAATACATTGAAGCTGAACACAATGAGCCAAGAGAAATAAATACCTACTACCTACCTTCTTCTTCACCTACCATCAAGGTATTGGTAAAAAGAGAATGCGTGGAATTTCTACTCTGAACTTTCATAAATTGTTCTTCTACTTATAAATACAGAGCCACACATAAGGAAGGTGCTGCATTCAAAGGACATGAGTGTTTCTTCTCGAAGAACACATCTAAGCCATATGCCTGCTAGTTGAAATGCTGCTTGCTGAGTCATAGTTCTTTTCATAAATGGGAAATGTGTAGGTGGGAGCTCAGACTTTTCTTCCACACAAAACAGGAAATAAATACAGGCTTCCTTTGACAGAAGACCTGCATGAATAACTGTTGGCTCCCTCGCTTAACTGAATAATCATCTTATGTTCATTATGGCAAGATGCTTCGAAGAAGCATAACTTACATTCGTCTTTGTATTGTAATGTATTTCTCCTTGTATTTAGATGAATTATTTGCTGTTTTTTAGTCCATTTCTGGTGATCAAGAATATTGTTTAATCCACCAACAATGTAGACTTTGCACAATTATGTAGTCCTACAACCAGTAATTGACCCATTTCTGAGGAAAGTTACAAATGTCCTTATTTATGAGTTGTTGTTTGGAGGCACTTATGCATCCAATGAATTAAATGTATTCTTCTAAACAGCTGTAATTTCTTTTAAAAATGGAACCAGAATACACTGCTATTATGTTCTCTGTTATTGTATTTCTGGTATTTATCACAAGTCTCTGGGCTGCTTCCCTCTCCAAATTAAAGCTGATTCTGTGAGAAAAATGGTTTGAGGCAATTAATAGGCCTTTAGAGGAAAACTGTAAAGAGCTTGCACCTGCGTCTTCTATTCATTGCTATTATATATCAGTGTTGCTTTGGGAAAGTGCATTAACTTGTTATTACACTCTCAGTGGCTAAGGCCCCTGGCCTCTTTGAAAGCAAAATTCAAATTGCTGTTTATGACCTCCAACAGTTCTCATAGGGTAACAACACAGTATGTTGTTTTTTCCTGTCATAATTTAATTTTTTATTTTAAAAAGTTGGAAAATAACACCCAAATACAAATCTGCATATTTGTGCATATGACTAAGCTATCTAGGGTATGACCGGATCCAATAATTTCTGACTTTCACTCTTATGATCTAAACTTTGGCCACGATTCTGGATATTTCATGATCCTGGTCATTTAGAAAATAACACACAATTGCCAACCCAGATCAATCTAATTCGAGTTTAGAAACATCAGGAGACTAAATTAGTATAATTTGAACTGTTGAATCATACATGCTAACAATGGTGCAAATGTTTCAAATTCTCACTAAACTACATGGCATTGTCTACATAAAAATTGCATGTACATTCATGTTCCCAACACTTCTCTAATGTCATCATACGCATTTCTTATACAGTTTTACACAAAGATATTAAACAACCAAGGTAGTCTCATACATCCTAGTCTTATTCCTGCACACCATTTATTTATTCTCATGCATGCTTTATATTGTATTCTTACAACATTCAGTAATCAACTCATAGCTGTGCAAAGTGCTTTGTAATTCCAGCCGGTTTACTTTATTACATTCTATTTCAAAATCACAAAATGTGCAATAAATTCTATTTCTCAGTAACTTGCTAAAAATTAAAATATGGTCTGTATATTTCTGTTTTTGGCATAAAGTCGCATTAATTATCTGATTCAGCTCATTGTTGCCTCTTGTGCCCTTTCAATCAAAATTATACATTTTTACAAGTACATTCACCAAGCTGATCTACTTGTTTATTATATACTGTAACTGCCCATCTCATATAGGTTACCTGGGCAGCTTACATAAGCAGAAAAATTAAACTATATTACAATATTAAAAACATCATGCTGGAGCCTATCCTCAGGAAACTTCTCTATGTATACCATACATAGGGAAAGAATTTCCTTGAGGATGGCATCCGGCATGAGTCCAAATGCTTGTAAATCTCTGGTCCCTATGATTAACCCAGACTGGTTCCTGTACGCTTATTTTTCCTTGGCTGGACGTGGCTTGACATGTGTGTGTGTTTGAAAGATTATAGTTAGATAGATCGATAATCTTTCACGCTCAGCTCCAATCATTTCAGAAACATAGGCAGATAGTTTCTTCTCAATAATATGGGTATTTCCTTCACTGATTGTAGTTTCTGATGTTTTTGGTTTGTTTTTTACTTTCCCCACACACCCCCTACAGCCTTAGGACACCCTGGTAGTGCCTTCTACAGGCTTCTCAGATGCATTTTCTATTTAGTTGTTTAATATAGCCAAGAATAGCAAGGTGGTACCATTAGCTGGGCTTAATCTCTATATAGTATGTGATACAAATTTATAACTATTAATCTACATTTCAAACTGCAGATATTGCAAATTGGCTTTAAGCGGGTATGTTTGTTAATAGTTCATTTTTTAGCAGTAAAAACAAAAACCATAGAATAATCTGCTATTACTAATTTCCCAGCACTAAGTCAAAGTTCTTCTCTTCCTCCTCCCCATTTTGTATATTTCAGCCTCTTAACTAGGCCTACCTAATTATAGCTTTTAGTTTAGTTTATTTAGTTTAGTTTATTTAAATTTATACCCCGCCCTTCTCCCGCAAGACTCAGGGCAGCTAACAGGCTTAATAAAAAACATACAATACATAGCACAAAAACACAATAAAACAACCTTAAAAGTATTACATTACATGGGGCCTATTTAAAAAGGATAATAAAATAATTTCCATCGAATTAAAATAACTAAAATGTTAAAACCCATATAAAAAAACCAAATAAAACCAGAGGACTAAACCAGCTTGCTGGAATAGGTGGGTCTTCAGGGCACGGCGGAAGGTCCAAAGGTCAGAGATGGTGCGTATTGCAGGGGGGAGATCGTTTCAGAGGGTGGGTGCCACCACAGAGAAGGCTCTGGGGATCACCAGTCGACATTGTTTGACCAGCGGCACCCTGAGGAGGCCCACTCTGTGGGAGCCTGTGAGTCGGCAGGAGGTATCGGTTGGTAGAATGCGGTCATGCAAGTAACTGGGCCCTATGCCATGGATTCATATTAATAGATATTCATATATTTATATACACCTATACATACCATCAATCAATTTTTTTTCAAATATGCATCTACAAAATAGGACATAATTTCGCTTGAATATTGATCCAACCTAATTTTATATTATCTGCAAATGCATTAGTACATTAACTGTAGCAAATTTTTTGAAGACGCATGTATGCATGCACTGTTAATCCATAAAAGAAGTGTTGAATCTTTTTGAAAGCTTTCTCACTGAAAGCTTTCTTGAATATTGCCGGTTTGCACCTTCTCCTTCTGGTTTAGTCTCCCTTTGGATATAGGTCCTAGGTTAGGGTGGGCGACTATAGAGCCCTTGGGAGGGTCAGACCTTTACAGAGCGGGTAGAAAGAGGCAGGCGACACATATGTGTACACATTCATATAACCAGCAGGCTTTCTTTCTTTCTTTCTTTCTTTCTTTCTTTCTTTCTTTCTTTCTTTCTTTCTTTCTTTCTTTCTTTCTTTCT
>JANHFO010002660.1:40071-45227 GCA_032468095.1 Pareas carinatus
TGCATTCTAGTGACTGAGGAGACGAGGACCTCAATCAGCTCGTAGATGAGTAAACAGCCATTTGAAATTTATTTTTCAATGGACAGTAAGCCATGCCTTTCATTTCTTCATCACTTTAAAAAGCTATTAATCTTTATTAATTTAAAGAGGTTCTCTTCTGTCACGGTCCATCATCCTTTTTGAAGACGTCTGCCATTTTGGGAAATCTTTCTTTTTTGTAAAAGAATAAGTAAAAGGTTGTTAATCCAAGCCAAAATAAGAGAATAGGCTCTGCTTGAACATGGAGCTCACTCTGAGTCACTCGCTCATTCAATGTTAGCCCAACCTGTATCACAAGGTGACTGTGAGAAGAATGAGGTGAGGTCAGTCTCTATAAGTGCTATCTTTAGCTACAAGAAAGGAAGGATTATAAATTCAACAATAAAAATACAATTATTTGGCACAGGACAATTAATTAGTCTCTGTCTGGAATCTTTCACACATGGTGGATAAGCCTGCTGGACACTCTAAGTAGGCTCTCCCAAGACAGCATGCAGAGGAATAGCCATCTTGAAGCCATTTCCTTGGCTTGGATAAGACACTGGTTTGGGACAAATCTGACGTTGCCTTTGATCTCGCATCTGAAAGGGAAGCTCACCTTAAATCAATGGATGGATGAACGAACATGAAAGGGGAATGTCAAAATACTTTCTGTGAATCCCACCCGCCCCGTACTGTGACTACTTTGAGTTCTGAGATTGTCCTTTCAAAGAAGAAAAGAAAACCAAGACGCATCTTTTGAAGCCCTCAGAGAGGTTTTAATACCTACAGCTACTTCCTTCTGGAGAAGCCAGCTCAAGCATGAAAAAAATGGAAGCAAATCAATATACATTTGACACTGGATTAGCTGGTTTCTCTCTGTTAAGTTATCTGAGAGCCCCAGAAGTTTGTTTTTCAGCCTGATTGAAATCTGTAGATTCAGTTTGAGATACGGCCTCACTGTAATGAGTACTACTGTGGTAAAGCTATTTCCTCTGTGGTGTTTGAATTGCTTGAAGCCCCTTAAATCTCAGTTCGGGAGGTCTGTAGCAAATGAATCAGAGTTGGAGACCATCAATATAGCTATAGCACCCAACATCGTTAGCAACCCTGAGAGGGTTAAAGGTAAATGAGTACGACCTTGCAAATGAAATCTGATACTGAACCATTGAATTTTTTTTCAAGAATACAGAGAGTTCTCAACTGACGTTCATTTAGTGACCGTTCAAAGTTACAACGGCACTGAAAAAAGTGACTTATGTCCATTTTTCACACAGCCTTTGCAGCATCCCCACGATCACGTGATCGAAATTCAGATGCTTGGCAACTGATGCATATTTATGATGGCTGCAGGGTTCCGGGGTCATGTGATCCCCCCTTTTGTGATCTTTTGACAATGGAGGAGTCAGATTCACTTAACAACTGTGTCTGCAGTGATTCACTGTGGCAGGACAGGTCATAAAACGGCACAACATTCACTTAACGTCTGTCTCACCTAGCAATGGAAACTGTGAGATCAACCATGGCCGTAAGTCGAGGATTACCTGCATACCATTCTGTTTAGGCAGACAGGCTGCCAGGACCCAAACACCGACTTAATTCCTTCCCTGTCGTTTCATTCTTTCGTACTACTTTCACCTTTCAGACAGTCTCTGCACCACAGATTACGAAATGCTTGTGTGGTGAATGCTCAGAAGAACTGCTCAGGATCAACCCTGCCGGCTCCAGTGCTGTTGGAGTGATGAGCTGGTCATGAGCTCAACACGTTCATGGGATTCGGAATTCTTCTGGAGGTTTAAATTTAGTTAGGATTGGGCTTAGCTATCAGAGGGCATGAAACGTTTGCAAAACGGCTAAATCTCGTGAGTTTTTCATTTTCATCTTCCTTGTTTCCTGACTGTAGGGCAGCAGCCCCCAACCTTTTGGGCACCAGGGACCGGTTTCATGGGAAAAGGTCTTTCCGCAGACCGGAGGGGGCGTGGTTTGGTGTGCTGCCTGCATCCCCTGAATGGGGCTTGGCTTGTTTGCACGGCCCGGTTGCTGGCATGCTGCGGACTGGCGTAGGGTCCCAGGACCAGGGATGGGGGACCCCTGCTGGAGGGGCTTCCTAAAGAGATGTGGTTTTCATCAGTAAATATGTATCTATGAAGATTCTCAGTCATCCAGGTCACGGTTGTCCCAAAGTTGCTTTTCCAAAAGACAGCTGGATTATCTTGGCTTTCTTCTTTGAAAAAGTTTCTCCTCTCTTCCCCCAAGAAGCTTCTTCCGTTCTGACTGAACGTTCCCCGTGAGTCAGTTAAATCTGGAGAAGCTTCTCAGAGGAGAAGCAAAACATTTTCAGAGAGGGGAAAAAACACAAGAAAGTCCACTTGTCTTTTTTTTAGGGGGGGATTCACCTTTGGGACAAGAGAAACAATATTGAGTCGTGATATAAGCTATACATTGGCTCTCTTTCATTCTCCATGACATCTGATACTTTCTATTTTTCTGCATTGTCTTGGAAGAAGCGAACGTGTCTGCCAAGGTCTGCTGCTGACATTATATATATATAAAAACAAAAACAGAGAATCAACCTTGCCTGTGCAGAAAACCATCATGCTTGAGTTTCTCTAACAAGCCAGTATTGATTTCTTCAGTAGGGCGAGAGCCCTCCCTCCCTCGAGGAGATAAGGCACTGACTCTGTGCAATCTTTCCTTTTGTCAATTTGATTAATCTGTTGTCTGTGTACTTAACGAATCCTCTTAGGGAAGCTACTCAGATGGATGCTGTTGAGACCCTCTATTTTTACACCCCGGGAAGAGATGAATAATATGACTCTGAAGGCTTCTGTGGGGTTGGGGTGGGGTCCAATTCAGCCTTGATGGGGGTCTGTTTATTTCTGGCTTTCCCTTTCAATGCTGTTTTTCCTACAGTTAAAGTTGTTAACCAGTTTCAGTTTACAACCTTGACATTTGATTGTTTTTCTTTTGAAATTCTGCTGTGTGGTGTGTAATTGGTTATAAATAATAGACATGTATAAATAATACACAGTCGCTTCAACGGGCAAGAGGCAATTTCCCGTCCCTCATTGTGTTGTTAGTAGCTGAGAGAGGCTTAAAACACAGGCAAAGAGAAACCAAATTAAACCTCCATTAACCACGGAGTAAGTGGGTTCCCAATTCACAAACACTGCCAGTTCTTACTTTTGGAGAAGCAGAGAGAAAAATTAGAGAAACAGCGACTTACTAGAAAATGATGATTGGCAAATAATATACTCCAGTGTAAAAATGGTGTTTTAATTAAGAGTCCCCAAACTTGACTTTTCTGCTCATATCTCAAATATTCTGTTGGCTTTTCATCTGTTTCTCCTTCCTGACTCAGCTTAACAAGAAAAGGAAAGGGGAAAAAACACATATGACCTTTTTAAAATTCAATTAGTCTAGCCTTAACATATATATATGCAACCTGTTATCCCTGGAGATCAGATACTAGGGTAGAAAAAGGCAGAGAGACTGTAGAATTTGGACAATTCTACTTCGATGGTGCATTTATCTGTTTGAAATGAATGAAATATTACCATTGGGATAATTTATCATTCTGCAATCATGAATTTGTTTCCAATCATGTTTTCATTGAACTTATTTTCAATGTGTGTTAATTTTTCTTTCCTTCCAGTCTCCCAAGGTCATACTGGGCGTGTGATTTGGGAGAGGCTGAACCTGTTGGGGTTCCAAATCCTTCTCCACCATTATGCGTAGTTTTGCTATAGCTTCACAACACACAAAGCCACCAGCCATGACTCACTAATTCATGATGCATCATTTGGTTCTGATTTAGCTTGAAAGGCAGACCTGATTCCTGTGGCTTATAAACTATGGTTGATGGCTTGGTACAGTACTTGAACACCCAGTTCTGTTCTATTCCACAAATTATGTTTAACAGTCCATGACTTAGTGGATAGGTGAGCAAATGCTTAATGATCGGGAGTGTTAGACCTGCCTCAGCTTGAACCTCTATGTAAGAATGATCCTTAACTCCAATTATTGAGAAAGGTGGCCTTGTCTCCCTTTACAACAATAAGTCTATTACTCCCTGGATAAATCTGGCAAAAGGGAGAACCTGTGGCGTAGTAGCTAAAGTCAACAGTCAGTAAATAAATCAGTCCAGGTTCAAATCTCAAAGGGTATGTATGGCTCACTGATGAAAGCTAATAAGCTAGAAAGGGCCATTTGAGTCTCCCTTCATTTTTTGGTGAATTTTCCTATAATAAAGGTATAGTTTACTAGAAGTCAAGTGAATTACAGTAATGCATAGACAGAACTAAAAAATCACGTGTCCAAATCCACAACTCTAGCTTTCCCCTCCCTTAGTTACCTCTCATCACTGGGCCCCCATGTCCAATCAAATTCAAACAAGATGTTTTCAGAATGAATGTCATTCCCAGCCAGTTGTCCTTGAAGCCCATCTCAGAGAGATACAGTGACGTTTTGTTTTCCTCACAGCCTTCATATGAACAAAACCAGGGTGGATGGATTTCTTCCAATTTACCCTCTGAGATGCCTGTTTATTACTATGTTCATGAGATCAACCCCTCATAACTGACAAGAAAAATTGATTTTGGTTTTCAGCAATCATATATGAGGGATAAAAGAAGGTCTCCTTCTTGCTCTCAGCTCATTTCTGGACTAAGATTTAGTCTGGATCCAAAATATGACTTAATAACACATTGTTAAAATAAAACATGACTCAATGACAATTGGGACATGGGCAGAGTAGAAACCAAAATCTTTGTCTTCAATTTGAGGTCTTACAGTTGATTCTTCCTCCACACCCCCAACTAAGAATGACAGCCAGAGCATCGTCAGGGTCATCTTTTTGTCAAGATGGAATCACCAACCTAGAAATAAAGAGAAATTTCTTGACAGTGAGAACAATCAATCAGTGAAACGGCTTGCCTTCAGAAGTTGTGGGTGCTCCATCACTGGAGACATTTAAGAAGAAGAGACTGGACAGCTAGGATGGTTGGAGTAGAAGATCTCCAAAGTCCCTTTCACCTCTGTTATTCTATTAATCTGGTTGAAGTCTTACTGCTTTTTTACATGTTTGCAAGGCAGGATTTCAGTCAATTCCTCCTCGTAGAGGACACTTCCTAGGGCTG
>JANHFO010002660.1:126235-136696 GCA_032468095.1 Pareas carinatus
TATCTATCTATCTATCTATCTATCTATCTATCTATCTATCTATCTATGTATCTATCTATCTATCTATGTATCTATCTGTCTATCTATCTAACTATCTATCTATCTATCTATCTACTTACCGACCGATCGACCTATCCTACCGTCTATCACATTCTCATGCTGGGTGGGGAATTCCGGGAGTTGAAGTCCACAAGTCTTGAAGCTGCCATGGCTGGACAGCTCTGCTTTAGACAATCTGTCCTTGGTGTAGGCAGCTTTTCATGGCTTGGATATCGATATGGAAGCTAGCAACCCCAGTCTCCCCAAGAGAATTTTCACTTAATCTCAGCTCGCTGCCAAATCAGCTCTGCAAAAAACCAGCAAGCTGGTTTCTACCTGCTTAGCCAAGTTTCTCCGTTGCAAGCTCCAGATTGCCACTCAGACAACGTGGAAAGATTATTGCGCTTAACCTGGGCTTAACTCAAAAGAGGGAGAAAGGTAAGATGTGATAGACAGACAGGTGCAAAGGGGATATGCAAAGCCTGGGGCTGCGTCCAAATCTGTAACTTGATTGTATTTAATGCAGCTACGGTGATCTCTATCCATACTTTTCCTCACTGAACACATTCAAAGATTTGATGAGCAAGAGACAACTTTAAATAAACCCCAATATAATGCAGGGTGGGTTTTTTTGGGGTGTTTCTGAAATTTCTGTGCATGTCCCTTTGCAAAGGTGGAATTTTTTTTTGTTTAAAAAAAAGGACGCCATTCTGCCCACTTCTCACTATGGTACATCTTAGAGGGGGGGAGGCAAGGAGGGAGGGCATTAAAAGATGCTCTTTATAAGGCAAGGTCAAAAAATGCAAACTTTTTCAAACCAGCTGAGCCAACAATTACTTTGACGCCCGTCGGGGGAGCAGGGTGTCTTGATTGAAAGATATCCAATTTGCAAAATTCCCTTTGTTGGGAAAGTTTGCCTCTCGCAAGCTGAAGCTCAGGCTTGAAAAAGGAAATTGCTCTAATGAAGCTTACAAACCTCTCCACTGGAACAAGAAGCAGCTCAAACCTGAAACGTTCTCTCTATCCCTCCAAACTCCAAAGTAAATTTAAGACAGAACTTCAACCTCGCTAGGGGCAATTATTCTTCTTGTGGTCGTTGTTGCGCCATATCCGTCATCGGACGTTGCCGATCATGTTGCCGATCCCCATCTTTATCGACAGACGCATGGAAAAAGTGCTAACGAGCCTAGCCCAGAACCAGTCCCTTAGATTTTGAAGCCAGGATGTTCTTCTTCAGGGCCATCCTTTGATTTTGCCACCATTAACATGATTTTCCTGGGAAACATATAGTGTAGTAGTTTTCTCTTTGCTTTCTACACCGATGTGCGCATGCTGTTCGGGTGGATGCCACCACACCGTGTGCTGTTCTTTTGGAGCCATTCCAGCCAACATGGCCTCCTCCTTCAGTCGATATTGGTGAACCAGCTGCCGCTCAACAGCTGGCCCGCCGGAGATAATTTTATTTCCTTCCAGTCTGCCGGTACAATCTTTATGCAACATGAAGATCATATTGAGGAGGGCCTCTCCTATCCGCCACCCGGGGACTCGTGCTCTCTAGGGGTTCCAGGCTCCCCCGAGAGTAGGGGCAATTAGCTGGGAAAAATTGGGAGCAGTGGCTGTAAAGGCAGGTTATAAGTACCATTTTTACACCCCTCCTATGCAAAGTACAAATGTGAGAGTGCGTGGATGTAATTTATTGAAGCCTACACTGGTGTGCCTACACTGTCGCTCTCGTTTCAGTTCTTTTCCACACTTCTTTAGTTAGGCTCTCTATTCTGCACTGCGATCTTAAGGCGGGTGGAATGAGATCAGAAGTTGCACATTGCCCATTAAGTTCATCCCCCGGTTACTTATTTGCAAACCAGTGGAGAGCAGTTTAATTATCTGTATTCTGGAAGGTTAGAGTTTCCTTGCTTTGGAAGGGGAGGGACAGCCTGAACTGCCCATTTTATATAGAGAGGGTTTTCGTGTGTGTGTGTGTGTGTGTGTGTGTGTGTGTCTGTGTGTGTGTTTGTATACTCAAGGTCAAGATATAACTTATTTCAGCAGCTGCCTGAACTCTTTGAACTGTTACAATTTTTAAAAAAAGTGTGTCGCTAATAGACAGGCCTGCAAATCTGCTAGGGCGAAAAGAGACTTGTTTGTTCAGAAGAGGCAAATGGTTCAGAAAAAAACCAGGTGCCTCATAAAAATAGCCTGATAGATCCCCTGGTACAAGCCAATAGAGGGAGAACCTGTGTCTCAGTGTCTCAGATATTAGCCTAAACACGTCATCCAGCCCAGGTTCGAATCCCATCAGAGGGTAATGCCTCACTGATGAAAGCTAATAAGCTAGAAATGGCCATCGGAGACTCCCTTTCTTTCTTTGCCAGCTTGCAAAACATCTTGTAATAAATAAGTCTTGCTTAGCGACAGACCTGCAAAGCTCCTAGGCTGGGGCTGAATGGCGAAAAGGGAGTAGTTCACTCCCTTCTGCACTCAGAAAAAGCCAAGTGCCTCATAAAAAAAGCCTCTTTGAACTCAATTATTAAGAGCCGTGGTGGTGCAGTGGTTCAAATGGGGTACTGCAGGCTAATTCTGCTGACTGCCAGCAGTTCAATTCTCACCGGCTCACGGTTGACTCAACCTTCCATCTTTCCATCCTTCCAAGATGAGGACCCAGATTGTTGGGGGCAAGGTGCTGGCTCTGTACACAGCTTAAGAGTCGGCTGAAAAGCACTATGAAGCGATGTATAAGTCTAAGTGCTATTGCTATAGAATCAAGTATCTGCTATCGATTTCAAGCAGTTTCCTGGCACCAAGAAAATACTTAAAATTCAAGCCGTACGGAAAGTCCTCGGCTTATGACCAGTTGCATAGCAGCTGGATTGAAGCACTGATGGATATTGACAGGGCTATTTACAACTCGGGTTCAAGATCCCAACAGCCATCGCCCCCACCATCCTTGTGGTCCTGTGATCCAATTTTGGGTCCCTGGCACCCAGCTCACTTTTGCAGAGTGTCCCAAGGTGACGCAACTGTGATTTACCATGTTTTTTAGCCAGAAAACGCGTTTACTAGATTTCCAGCAAAAAAAAAAAGCCCATTGGCTACAATGGATTTGCTTAACGGCTGCAGTGTTTGCTTAACAACTACCACAAAAGTCATTAAAATCGACCGTGGTCACGCGGGTGACCTTAAAGCGGCTGAATTCTGGGCTGCATTACGGTTAAGTCAAGGACTACCTATAAACTTAAGCCCAACAAAAATCTTGCAACCGGTAAGGCAAAATAGTAAATTTAGCCACCCGTGATGTGACCCGCTTTCCATTATGGTGCAATCACACTAAGGTGATGGTTTTATTGTGGTGTTATATTGTTCCACATAAGCATGTTTTAGCTTTATTGCTCCTGGAGATCTGCTACCTCTAATAATTATACATGTAATTAGTGTTCCTATTGTGGGGGGGGGGAATTTAGGACTTCAGTTTTAAAGCCTACAAGTTTTGAAACTCTTAACTAGATGCTTAAAAATCTTGCTGATAACAGGTGCTGCTTTTTGGAGTATTGCATTCATTTATTTGTAGATTAATCACTCTGCAGATAGTTGGGGACTAGGAAGCTTCAGATTAAGCCTTTGTTAAGGCAATAAAGGTCAGGCTTAACGCAAGGAAAGAGATTGCATTCACAAACCTCTTCCAGACCGCTACAAAACCAGATCAATGTTGGATCTGGGTCACATCACCAGATACTTTGGGTCCATTTCAGACAGGGGTCCTCAACCTCCCATCTGTGGACTGGCACCAGTTCACCACATGCCAGCAACTGGTCCATGCAAACAAGCCAAGCCCCATTCTCAAGATGCAGGCATGCCCCTCCCCTGGTCCGCAGAAAAATCTTTTTCCATGGAACCGGTTCCTTGTGCGTAAAAGGTTGGGGGCCGCTGATTTAAAGCTATCTAGTTAAAATGGAGAAACTCTTTATTTTACGAAAAGGGCAAGAAATTCAGTCCAGCAGCCGCCACATTACACTTATACTGTACATAAGAGGTCATTAAGCAAATGCACCGAAGATGCGCATGGCATGATTTGAAGGAAGCCAAATCAAAAGGCTCAGCGGGACCACTTACGCTGCGGCTGTTACACAACGCAATTATTTTTTGAGAGACCAGGTAATTTTAGCCAAAAACAAGAGTACATAAATTTAGAACTGATTTTCCGAGGCGAGTGGAAAATTACGTCTATTATCAGCAGGAAGACCATTTTGATGTTGGTGTGCAGCAGGTAATGGAGAAAATCAAAAGAAAAACTCAAAAATTTTTCTTCTGACATAGTTTATTCGGTTTTTACCAGACATTTCTTCTAATTTCTGAGAGGAGCAGAAAAGGCACTTAGGAAGTTATTATCCCATTTTAGTAATCAGCTAAAATGCCGACCCAGCTAAATATTATAAATTATCATTAATACCGACTGTTAAATATAAACTTTGCACATTCTGTTCCTTCAGTTATTCCATTTCAAACTATCTATCTATGAATGAGGAAGGCAGGGCTGTAAACTGTCGCAGTCCTGTTCTGGAACTTCGCGTGAGGGGGGGGTCAGTTTTGATTTTTCTTTTCATGGCCGAATATCAAGATTTTCATGTTGACAAACAACCAGATGCTGTGCTGTCTTTTGGCAGCGTTTTCAAGATCCCACCTCAAGTTGAGCATCAAAGCTCATTTATTAATTCCCCTTTAATGCTTCTACTCAGCTACGCTTTCCGTCGTCAACAGGTAGGTACATGTAATTTTAATTAGGATATTGCCAGTCTCCTGCGTGTTTCTTTGTTTGCTGGTGAATATTGCGATGTCTCCTGGTTTAACCTCATAAATCCAATTTGCAATTATTCCAGAAAAGAACTAAAGAGAAACCCACCCACCCCCTGAATTTAAGCAAATAACTCAGGAAGACCGAAAATTTCTTAAGTTAAAACACTGATGTATACACATCAAGGGGAGAGAAAGCAAACTCTCCCCACTTTGAGCCTAATCTCAGCACTCCACAAGGACATTTGTAATCCATAGCAGTGATGATCCACCTAAGAGAATTGGGTGCTTTTTCTAAAAACGTTAAGGCACAAAACTGTCAAATAATTGTACCCCAGACAAGACAAAGGGTTCTATTCATATGGTAAATCTTAAAAATTTTAATGGTCTATATTTCTTGTTTCCTTAATTTCATACACTTTTAAATATGTTTTCAAAACGTGTGCAAGAATCCACATATGGCTGAATTGTTAGCATTTGTAAACCATTTCATAGCAAATGTTTCATTCCATGCAAATGTTGCCTGAAAAGTCCTCAAGATGGAGCCAGACAACACATTTCAATGCTTTGTCCAACCAAACCACTCAACAGTGAGGTCATTTTGTGCAGGGATGAAGCAGGTGGCCTGATCCAGGAATTCTGACACAGCAGAGAAAGGGGGGATAGAAACAGTTCTTGAAGAAGTGTAAAAGCTGTTTTGTTTTCCCAGTGGGACGAAAATGTCTTCCTTACTTGTTCCTTTTTAGTAACTCTGATATTGATCCCTATAACATCCAAGAGTATTCAGTGGTTGAATAGTGTTGTCAAAGATGCAGATTAAACAAGACTATTGATCCACTGAGAACAAGGGACAACACACTCGGCACGGAAACCACCACCAAGTTGCCACCACTTCTCTAAGGCAAGGTCAACAAGCTTGAGATACAGCCTGCTAGAAGCACCACGAGAAACCATGCGGTCTTCTTCTCTGACGACATAAGACAGAGAGAACCGAGGATAACCAACTGCAGATCCTGATGAGATCCAGCACAGAGCATACTGGTTCATCAGCAACCCACCTCTTTCTAAACAGGACCAAGTCAAGATTCTCGTTTAGCCGGAACAGTATTTGCTCAAAGTGACTCAGTTATTTAAAGTTTGCTGTTCTGCTGAAACTGGGACACCAAGGAGAGAACCTGCTCTGAGGCTTTGATTTGCTTAGTTCCAAGATAGGTGGCGCTGTTGGCCATTGTGTCCTCCAAGAAGTAGCGATAGTTGACCATCATGCCACAGGAAGCGGTCATGCTGCGGGGACTGGTGTCTGCCATCCAGTTCAGGCGCCATAACACCGCGCCGTTCTGAAGGTGGAAGTTCGCCACGGGGTTGAGCGCGTAGCCGCGGTGCTTCTCTCCGTAGAGATACCAGGCACAAAGCCTCATAAGGGGCTGTTGCAAGACCTGAACCAGCTTTTCTGATTTCACCCACCCGTTGTTCGTGAAAAGGCGCTTCAGTTTTTCAGCAGCGGGGTCTCCCGTGATCTCAGAGATTTCTCGCAACTCGGGATCTGTGAATGGGTTTCCCCTGCTCAGCTCATTGGATTGTGAGCATAGCAGCCCAAGGAGCCATTTGGTGAACCCCGGAATGGGAGACAGGGTGGAGAAGACTTGGATGTGAGGAAATTCAACCTGAGGATTTTCAAGATGTTCCAAACAAAAAAACAAAAACAAGAGAGTTTGAGTATGACTTGAATGAGGATGAAAATCACAACAGCAATGAGCGTTTAAAACAGCAAGGAGAAACAGGTTGGAGATGAGGCTATTTGCATCAGCAGGTCATAGTTATATGCGTTTCATCGCTTCATTTCAGAACCTGGGTGAGATGTACGCACTTCGGAAGTTTAAAACATTTCAGCTTAGGATTCTTCATTTCTGCCTAATAAAATACCATCTGCCCAAAACCTATACTCGCAAATCGAGTGGCAGTAAAACTACCTAAGAAGCATCTAAAGCTTTGATTAACCATTTTCTCACTGATTTTAGATGTACTTTCAAGGATTTTTAATTTTTGTTGGACCCTGGAAAATCTGTAGAGACACGGATAAAAGACTCCCCTCCCCCCCTTTCTGACACTTCAAATTTAACAACTGAGCAGCAGAACAGCTGTAATACTCAGCTATCTTTCCAGAAACAGATGTTGTCTTTATTTTGCCCTTATATTCCTTAAAATTTAGGGAAACCATTTTGCAACTTAACACGGGTCTTGCATTTGAGGAACCTAGGGCCATTTTGCCTCCGGTGTTAACCACAGCGATAAATCAAAAGCAAAAGAAATGCAGTTCCTTGTTCCACTTGAGTCTTTGCTCAAACTTTTTCCAACAAAGAGGAGCTTTAAGAAAATAATGGGTAGGCATCTTAAAAATGCGAGGGATTCAACTTCTAAATTGCATTTTCTGCCATCTAAAAAAAGGACATTTTACATAAAGGTGCAGACACCGGTAGACTGGCCTGGAAGAGCAAAGGCACATTATGCCAAAATCCCTAGACTTTACAAAACATGAAGTCCATAAGCTGCTGGAAAAATAATTTAGTGCTGCACAAAATCAACACGTTGGCCACATATTATCCTAAGCTATTATGTGACTTGTTTGCTTTTGGCTTCTAAGAGATGTGAATTCACTCATTACAGTTTGGTTTTGTGTGTGAACCAACCCATTATAGCTTGTTTAACAAATGATGCAAAAAGAAAAGAAAATCCTGGCTTTGCGTGTATGTGAACTTAGCTTATCTGTTATGGACAATGTGTCTGGCAAGGGGGCGGGCATTTGTTTTATTCATGAAATACAGAGACAAAATATACCTGTATCTTTAAAAGGGTGGACAAAACAGGTCTTAATTAGCCGTAAGTTCAGCAACAGCCCTAGAAGGACTCCGATTTACTGCTCACTACCTCTGATCTTAAGAGAAGCTTTTACAATGCAGGTAGTCCTCAGCTTACGACCACAACTGAGCCCCAACATTTCTGTTGCTAAGTGATGCATTTGTTAAGTGAGTTTTGCCCCAAGGCTTACAGCCTTTCTTGCCACAGTTTGTTAAGTGAATCACTGTAGTCGATAACTTAGTAACACGGTTGTTAAGTGAATCTGGCTTCCCCCATGTTGCTTGTCAGAAGGTCACAAAAAGGGATCACATGATCGCGGGACACTGCAACCGTCATAAATATGACTTGGTTGGCAGTCGTCTGAATTTGGATCCCATGGCCATGGGAGCAATGGTTGTAACTGCGAAAAATGGTCATAACTAACGTTTTTCAGCGTAGCTTTGAATGGCCATTACATGAATGAGTGAATGGCAAGGACCACCTGTACTGTGAAGATGCACAGGCATGCATCCATGCACTGATATACATCAAATTAAAAAAAAACAGTCGCCTTCAGTATAAAAGCAATGCAGTGGCGTACACTTATTTACATCTGATTTCTAATTTCCAACTGTGAGATGTAAAACCCAAATCGTTCTCACAAGGCAGAGACAAGTCTGATTTACAAATCAAAGGTTTTATTTTAAAGGTTTTTGGTCAAGGGTGACACCCACCCATCCAGGTCTCCTCCCAATTTGGATCGAGAACAGGAAGAGTGCCGTCAAGACATTCCGGCGATACATTTATGCACTTTACAAAGCAAGTTATGCCCCCCAAACTCACCCCACTCCCCTTACTCATTTTAGTCAGTTCTTGAGTCATATTCCAGGCTAATAGGTCGAAGCGACCTTTTCCTTCCCTCCAGGTAGTTATCTTTATTTTGTGCTCTTGGAGCACCATGGCTCCATCCTGGCAGATGTCCCTATCTCACTGCCTGTTCCTGTGTGCTAGAAAAATATTTCACCATGTCATTGTGAGCTGTTTCTACAGTTAATTTCCATCAGCAGAGACTTGTGGGCCTCTAGGACCAAATACATTTAAAGAAAAACATATACATATAGAAGAGTAACTCTATTTATTTCTCTCACAACTGACCTCCGGCAGACCAGACAGGGACAGCTCAAGGGCCAGATTGTGGCCCAGGGACCACCAAGTCAAACAGTTGAGCCCTCTAGCTCAGTGGGCTGGCAGACGTCCAGCTCTCAATCAAACATCACAGTAAATCAGGGGTGGGGAACAATGGCCCCGCTATGGCTTGTGGACTTCCCAACTCCCAGAATTCCTGAGCCAGCATGGACCATCGTTCCCCACCCCTGCAGTAAATGGTGACTGGCAATTCGTTAATATTATTCCACTCCTTGACCAAAAGGAACATTAAAGACTTGTACAAAATTGACCCAGCTCTGAGGTAGACCTGAAAGCACCATCCCACAGCAAAGGAACTTCCTGCCCAGAAACTGATCACGTGAACATTGCACGTGAAAATCTTTTGGGGGTGTCTTTTGAATCATCTATTAGGGCTTGAACTAAACCTCTCACAAATGTTGTGGAAGATAGGGTTTTTTTTACCTAACATAAGTCCAAAGGGAGAATACATTTTGTTAAACTTTAGTTTTGAGGCATGCGCTTTAGAATTTGCTTTATTAAAAGTGCAGCCTACTCATTTCAATACCAAACTAAATTACTTGGTACTGCTCCATTTGCTGGGGTTCATTCCCTTAGATATTAATGCATTGTAATACATTTCTCACGGTTGAATCTCAAATATCCTTTGGGGAATAAGCAATGTGGGAAAAATAAGATATATCATTATTTGCTTTGTTTTCTCTCATCTATTTGATTAATTCCAAATCACTTAATTTCAAGCTTCTGTAACTTTTAATTTCCTCAGAAAAAGAACATGTTATATTATTGCTGTCACGGATATATCAGAACGCAATGAGACAGGCTTTGGGCTTTTGACACTTCAGCAATTCAGATCTTAACTCTTTTAGATTTGAGCTGCAGTTGACTTTCGGAAACTGAATAAGGAAACCTTACAATGGGAATCAGGATACTTAGGAATAGTGTGCCCTTAATGGGACACTAATGCCAGTAAGATTGCTTGAAAGAATAGATTTTGCCATGATAATAATATATCTTTTAATCCAGTTTTTATTTCTGTCTGGGTCTCATACGAGCACCACTAACAGGTAGTTCTCGACTTACAAGTTCATTTATTGACCGTCTGAAGTTACAACAGCACTGAAAAAAGTTACTTATAACCATTTTTTTATACTTAATGTTCACTGAAGCACCCACATGGTCCCGTGATCAAAATTCAGATGTTTGGCAACTGACTCATATTTATGACCGTCGCTGTGTCCCACGATCATGTGATCACTTTTTGTGACCTTCTGACAAGCAGAATCAGTGGGGAAGTCAGATTCACTTAACAGCTGGGTTACTAGCTTAACAACGGCAAGAAAGGCTGTAAAATGGGGAAAATGCTCACTTAACAAATATCTTGCTTACCAACAGAAATGATGGGCTAAAAATATGGCTGATAGGTCAAGGACTACCTATAATGTTTTGGTCCTATTGGTTCAGCCCCCCATAACAATCCCAGTTTCTCATACGACCCCTTGGGGAAATGAATTGCCTGTTCGTGGTTTAAGAAAACTGCATTCCTTTGTGTTGTGTTAAAAACCAATAGGACCAAAACATTATAGGTAGTCCTTGACCAAGGACTACCTATAATGT
>JANHFO010002661.1:14894-37754 GCA_032468095.1 Pareas carinatus
TTATAATCTCACATAAACCACTTATTTCAGGTTATCAATTTAAAATATTATCTTTTAATTTAGCTTTGTTTCTATATCAATCAATTCATTTAAAGCAAACATTTAATATAATTCCCTTCATCAATACCACCACCAATCCTTTGCTGCTCTTATACCTCCATTTTAACCTATACCTATCCTGGCAGGTATTTCTTCTTCAAACATTTCTATAAACCAGTTCTCCTTTATTTTAATAAATATTTCTGCATTCAGATTCTCGTTCCCTTCTTTTTGCTTAACCACCCCTTTTTTATTCCGGATCTTCTCCTCCTTCACCTCCACTACCGAATTCAATTTAACACCATTGTGGCCCCCATTACTATAATGCATTTTCCCTCCAATGTCTCTGGACGAAATAATAATTTTCTCCATCTTCTTATTTCTTATTTTCTGATCCTTGTTTTTCTTCTTGCGCTTACAGGTATAGTTACAGGTGTACTGCCTATCAATATCTTTAAATATCTAAATATCTATTAAAGAAGAAATGGGAGCTTAGTTTTGGCTATTAATGAGCCACATTCAGTAAATAAAATACAGTGTGCTAGGTCTATAAGCAGAAAACAGGCATTTGAAGAATGAGAATATGGATACTGTTTGGATAAGGAATTATTTATTTTCTTAGCTGAGTGAAGAAAGAGTAGTTAATAGTTAGTAAAAAAATGAGCTGTTTGTATACTGAACACTTGACATAGAAAATTGCTCAGCTTTTTTAATGATGATCTGATGTTATAATCTCTTTTGGCTGGTAGGTGTAGTTATCCTTAATCCACTGTCCAGGTCAGAATTTCTGAAATCTGAATTCCATTTGCATTAGGCTACCAGATCTAAGCTACAAAAATCTAGAGGCAGATGCAGCAGAGCAATGTAGAAAATGCTAACTGTTTGTTGCCATCTAGTGACTATCCACATTTTTGGAATCTAGATATGGTAGCCCTAACAATGTCCCTAAGGTGCTTTTCCAAAAGGCAACTGAACTTCCTTGGTTTTCTTTTTCTTTGAAAACGTTTTCCTTCTCATTCAAGAAGCTTCTTCAGCTCTTTTATGAGAAGTGAAATGTTTTCAAAGAAAAAAACTCAGGAAAGTCCAGTTGCGTTTTGGAAAGCATCTTTGGGACACCCATGACTTGGATGATGAGAATCTCCATAGACATTTCATCCTACAATGTTTATATATGCCCTTCCTTTTAAAATGCTCATGTCCTGGGCTCATACTGGCTTAATTTTAAACCAGAATAAGAAAATGCAGTTTGAACTGAAACATTTTGGCAGTGGCTTGAAAGGTATTCAGCCTGGACACTAAGTTAACGTATCTTCCCATTGGACAATTCTCCTGCTGCCATAGCTAACCTCCCTCACAATCCTAAATATTGCGCATTGACTGTATACTGAATTAAGCATGACAAACGCTATGTATATTGGCTTTTATGTATATCTAGCCCAGTGTTTCTCAGCCTTGGTAATGTTGTGTGGAGTTCAGCTCCCAGAATTCCTGAGCCAGAGTGCTCGCTGGGAAATTCTGGGAGTTGTAGTCTAGGCATGTGGAACCTGGCTGAGTGACTTTGAGCCAGTCCATTTCTCTCAGCCCAACTCATCTCACAGGATTGTTGTTGTGCGGAAAATAGGAAGAGAAAGTAATATTAGATATATTCACTGCCTTTGAGATATTATTTATTTTAAAAAATTAAAAGGCAGGATAAAAAGATCTAAATACACAGTATTTAAAAATGTTTTAAAATTTGTCAAGTTTAAGAAACACTGATCTAGACTTTTGGAAGTGGTAGTATGTTTTGAACTGGTTTCTGGTTTTATATGTGGCTGGCCACTTGTTGATGAACTAGTATGCATTAATCTGAATAAATGTTTTTATTTTCTCACATCTTGTGTACAAACAAGGAAAGTCTGCTACTTAGACACCTAAGTTGTCTTGGGATTTTTTAAAAATAATAATAATATTAAATTAAGCTTAAATTAATTAATTTAGTTTTATTTATTTATTTTATTGAATTTTTATACCGCCCTTCTCCCTGAGGTGTTAGGCTCTCACCTATCCTAATTTTTCTTAGAATTTCCCAGAAAGAATATGTCAAGTCCTGCTGTAATAGTCTACAAAATACTCTGGGTCTGTGTGGGAGTGTAAGATTTTTTTAAAAAGACAAACAAAAGAAAGTCATATTCTTTTAAGCAACTGCGATGGCAAAAAGAATAATTTAATTATCTTCCTGATGATAGAAACTGGGATCTACTAATAATGCACAACTTCATTTACAAAAAGACAGTTGCTTTTTCAACAGCTGCCTTGATCATAGGCTTCCGATAACTGGAGATCGAACGAAAGATGAGAAGAGCAGGACAAAAATGGTAATAAAAACGCATCAGTTTTTTTTCATAGATTCAGATTCCTGGGGGAGAGCCTATTTTGAAGTGAGTGATATGTTGTTCCTTTCCTGAACTTCAGTCAGTAATAAAAAATGGGAGCAAGCAGATGGCTGGGGAAATTATGCAAAGCCCAGTATCACGATCAAGGAACAAGCAGAGCTGTCTCTGTTAAGAATCTGAATGTCTGAGCAGAGGCCTCTTCTCCGGAATGAGAGAAAGAATGCTTTGAGAAAGCAGACCCCAAAATACATATAATTTATCACCTAAGTGGAGGGAGGAGTAACTTTCAACAAGCAGATGTAAAATGTCCGCCTTGGGACTATAGCCAGTTTTGTTTTCTACAGAGTGGAAAACTCCACTCGCTGGAAGAAAAGAAAAGAAATGTACACTGCAGCCATATCCTAGCAATGTACTGTGTATGGTTTTACAGTCTTCCCTACTGGCAAAATCAGATGTGATTTGCATGTTCAGAAATGAACTTTATAGGATAATATGTCTATGTACTCAAAGGGGCCATCTCATTGTTGTCTTTTGGTTTTTCAAACCTCTAAATCCACAAAGAAAAATTAAAATAAAACAACAAATAAAGCAAAGCAAAGCACCTTTCCTTACCCCACATTGCTAAAATCTGCACTGGAGAGGAAGCATTGCCAGAAAGATGAAATCCATCTGTATACTTCCAAAATGATTGTGTCTGTAACCTTTAACCGAGTGAAAACTGCATCACAGGATGAAACTTTTAAAACTAAGATACCTCAAATGAGCTAATTTGCAGAATCCAAAATCTGGGATCCATGACTTCTGTAGCATTGAAATTCAGCAAACTTTATAAAACAATTTATGACATAAAAATAATCATAAACCATTTTATGATGTAATACAAACTGTTATTATTTTGCTGAAATCTTCTGTGCTTGGGGGGAAAATATTTAAATATTATCCTCTGAATTATTTCTTTTTAAAAAGTATTTTAAAACAATAAACGACCCACTTCAGGAATTGCTAACTTGCAAATTCTCTGGAAGTCAATTTTATTAAGTATGTTTAGGATTTCATTTTAAGTTTTGAAAGTTTCGCACTTATGACCAATGAAGCATCTTGACAGTCACGTGATTCAACCATGGCTGTTCGGCAGCTGGCACATCCCAGGATCCTGGGATTGTCAATTGCAACCTTCTTAGGGAACCTCTGACAAGAAAAGTCAATGGGAGAAGCCAGACTTGCTTAACCACCCCCTGATTGATTTAACAACTGTAGTGATTTGCGTAACAGCTGTGGCAAAATGTTTGTAAAATGGAGCACGACTCACTTAACAATTGCCTTGCTTAGCAATCGTAAGTTGAGGACTCCCTGCTTTGTTAAGAGCTCAGCGTCCATTAGAATGCATATGTCAATACGTATGACTTGTGTCAATCGTGAAGCAAACTTTGTCTTATGCTGTACATTCCTTGCTCCGTTGAACAGGACATGTGGCAATGAAAGCTGTGCAGATCAAGTCTGGCTGCTGGAACTTTACATTCAAATTCAGAGTGGTGTCAGTGGAACTTGATACTGAACTGGAGCAAAGCACGCCGTGTTGACTCTGGAAATAAAGAGGAATATTTTAAAGTTTCCAAGTTAGAAAATCTGGCAGCCTTGACTTTACAAAATATTCATATAAACAATGACTAGGAGAGGAGTATTAATGCCATGAGGTGGCTGCTTGCACCATCACTCAGAATCAAGGATAGTGAAACTTTGTGGAAGAAAGTAAAACAGCTGATATGAAGCATGAACAGAAGATCTGGTTAGGTTTGAGTGTTTGGGTGTCCAGCAAATACCATGCAGATCTTTTCAGCAAGTATCAAAAGTAGGTGTTGCTCCAATTCCAGGGTCTCTGTATAATATGCTTAGTTTATTTTAAATAAGAATTAGGAACTAAAAAAAAGGATTAGTCATAGCCTTTAGTGCATCCAAACTGTCTTTGGATGTTTCTTTAGTTACTATAAATATAAGATCCCCCTTGCCACACACAGAGCGCTTCATCTGAAATAAAAATGCTATGGACAAATAACCCCATTCTAAACATAACTTCTGTTTCATTTTTTCCAAAGCTGTTATATTTACGCCAAATATTCTTCTATTCACTTCCCTCCCTCTCAAATAAATAATGGTGTTGTGAGGGGAGGAAATATTATTTCCCCAAAATATCTTTTCCTTTGAGGTAGGCATTGTTTTTATGCGTCCCCCACATTATATAAAATCAATCCCAGTCCATGAAGTTTCAAGTACTGTACACAGCATGCAAGGATACCATTGTGTGTCAAAGCTGGCTACTTCTACTGCTATCATCAAAACCAATTTAAGCCAGAGAACAATGTTTCATAAACAGTGAACATTGCTGAAGTAACCATCCTAAAATATTTTGGAAGAGGGAGGTTCGATAATATTGAAACTTGATTTTAACACAAGTTTGGACCGGATTCTGCAGTTGATTGCCACCGATCATCACTTAAACCAGCCTTTTCAGTAGAGTGTAATGATGGCAGTAGAAAGCTGTATCTCTGCAATCATCCTTACACATATATTCATTTCTTATTTACCATTAAATTGTGCTCTGATTCTCAATTAAGTATTTTTTAGAATGAGGTCTTA
Organism: Pareas carinatus; assembly: GCA_032468095.1. Taxonomy (NCBI): domain Eukaryota; kingdom Metazoa; phylum Chordata; class Lepidosauria; order Squamata; family Pareidae; genus Pareas; species Pareas carinatus. Next base: position 19,943 of record JANHFO010002661.1, read on the forward strand.
TGACAGCATCTTAATTTTGAATGTAACAACCACTCCAAATTCCATTTAGAATTTAATGTGCTCCATAAATGCTTCATTACTTAAACACGTATAGATCAGTTCATATTTTATTAATTCATATTCTCATCCAATGGCATTGTTTAATTCCTAAGATACTTTTCCTACAATTGTTGATCTTAACAGGTCATAATGATCTATAGAATAACCTTGTGTTTTCAACCCACCCATGTTTTTTCCATTTATAAATATTTTAAAAAAAACACAATATATTGTTTGTTTCCTCCAAACTATGTTTGAAAATGCAGTGTGCAGACCAATCTAATTTCATGAATTTTTCTGGTTGGCAGCCAATGTAAATGTTTATACTATAAGAACAAGCCAACTTCCTGCCATTTAGACTTTCTTGTTTCTCCGAGTGCAACTTGTTGCCACTGCCTGCCTTTGACAGCGTCTGACAGCCTATTAACCCCTGTTTGTAGCAAGGAAAAACAGATGTGGGTTTCTTAAGCAAATTATTGATTATTTCACCATATGTCATTTTTGCAACTAAGTGTTTCCAGCTTCTCTGAACATTCCTCAGCAACAAGATCACATTTTCCTTCAACCTGTTAATTAGCATAAATTTTATCTGCTTGGAAACAGCAGCTTGAATTTGTTAAGCAACACACAGAGACATATTGGATTGTAGCCCAGCCAACTTGAAAGAGTGATGAAGAGATGGAAGCTTTGGGAACCAGACGGGTGTGTCTCTGAAGTCAAGTAGAAGGACATTTCATCACCTTTATTTTACAGAATCTTCAGATGGTTTCATTCTTTGCTCTTATTCCAGTGAGACCCTATGCCAGTGATGGCTAACCTTTTAGGCACCAAGTGTCCGAATGAGTCGCAGCAAATTAGTTGTGGCTCATGATGTCATCACCCAGTGACACTACTCTCTTTCTGAGCATGTATATGGCCCTGTGATGCCATCGCCTGGCATTGCTACTCTCTTCTGAGCATGCTCACCTCTGGAGCGATGCTGGGGCAACTTGATTCATGTGCCAATAGAGAGGGGTCTGTGTGCCCACTGTGGCACGTGTGCCACGGGTTCGCCATCACTGTTCTATGCATTATAGCTGTCAAAGGAAGGGAAGCTATTGCAAAGGGACACGTTTACAGCAAAGCTCATTTCATTGGGTATCGAAGTGCATCAGGTGACTCAGAGCTACCATTTTGTGAGTCTCCTGTATCTCTGGACCATTTTGTGATGGAACTTCTGAATGGAATGGGATAAGCCTTATAGTAGGTGCTTATCAGCAGTTTGCCATACAAACAAGACAATGAGAAAGTGGGTTAGATTCAAAGAATGTCTGCCTGACTTCCAACGTTCTCGAATTAACGTTTGTTTATTTTTATTTAAACATTATGCTCCAGATAGTTTTAGGTAGCTCAGAACAGCAACATCAAATACTGAAATATCAATCATCAAAACAGAGTGGCAACATAGAAACATATTGCCCTTCTAACATCAGTGGTAAAACAAATTCAATGTGTACTGACTGCAGAGAAGAGCAACAAAGATAATTAAGGAACTGGAGGCTAAAACATATAAAGAACGGTTGCTGGAATTGAATATGCCTGTCTAGTTTAATGAAAAGAAGGACTAGGGGTGATATAATAGCAGTGTTCCAATATTTCAGGGGCTGCCACAAAGAAGAGAGGGTCAAGCTATTCTCCAAAGTACTTGAAGGCAGGACAAGAACCAATGGATGAAAACTAATCAAGGAGAGAAGCTAGACCTAGAACTAAGGAGAAATTTCCTGATGGTTAAAACAATTAAGTGGAACTTGCCCCCAGAAGTTGTGAATGCTCCAGTATTGGAAGTTTTAAAGAAGAGATCGGATAACCATTTGTCTAAAATGGTATAGGTTTTCCTGTCTGAGCAGGGGGTTGGACTAGAAGATCTCCAAGGTCCCTTCCAACTCTGTTATTCTGTATATCCTGTCTTCAACCAGAAAAAAGCCTACATACCTTTCAGTTCTTTTTTCCTTTTGTTCTAATTGCCTCATAATTGGTTTAGGGTTAAGGAAATGCCAGCAGTAGTAGAATTGTCTCTTCTTATGTATTCACAGTTTATTTACTGGCTGTGTTTACAGTGGTAAAAAGAGCTGTGAATCCCTACAAGTCAAGAAGAAGGTGAAAAATGTGTCATCCAGCATTTACGTAAAAAAATGTTAACTTTAAATATTTACTTTCTCCACCTGCATGTATACCCTTGTTCCCTTTTTCTTACTTTCATTCTGGCTCTATATCATTATTTCAATATAGGGAGAGTTATGGGCATATGTTTTAATTTAAGACAGTACTGAATATTCATTAGTCTCCTACAAGTTAACATTACTGTGGAGAGTGTAATCAAAAACAGAAGAATTCTGGACCCGCTTGTGGTCTTGTTGGGCATTCCAGCATGACTTTGTAGTGGCTACTAATTCTCCACTATGATTCCATCCTAAATCTTCTGCTGCTTTAGTTAAATATTTCAGGAATTATGAATCAGAGGTGGTGCTTTAAATGGCTTGTGCCTAGATCTATCTATGACTGAAGACCAAAGGTTCAAGGGGATAAAATTATGCAGTGGATGTTGTATAGTGGGTTTCCAAGAATGAAGCGGAGGCACACTCTGCTTAAGGTCTTTATTGGTCAGTGTGGTCAGTCACAAGAATGGCGCTGGGCTGGCGCGCTGCCACTTAAATACCCCGCGTTGGGTGGCAGCCTGCCAATCCGGGCGCCGGTGGTTCCCGCGCTGGTTTGTGCCCTCCCCCAGGACACAACAGTGGATAACTTCATAAAGGAAAACTTTATTTTAATCATGAGTTAATTTGCAAGCCACTATATTGTGATACAAATATAATGCTAAGTAGTAAGTCATTGTTTACTAATCACAATGGCTGGGTTCATTTACATTATCACTCGAGGCCAAAATGAAACAAGCTATATTGTAGCTGAGCATCCCATGTGAATCTAGTTATTTCAGACAGAAGAGTTTTATAAGGCATTTATTATATGCTGTTCCAATGTAAAAACAATTCTGATAAAGAAAAGAGGCCTAAATGACAGGCAACAGACTCAGCTTCCATGTGAAATGCTAAATTCTTGGGGCTACTAGATCTGAGCTGCAAAAAAATATTTTCTTTGTCAGGTGAATAACCGTAAATCTATAGACAGAGGGACTTTTATATTTGATTCTCATATTGCTTTCAACTTTTACACAAATAGTTCTTAATTTCTAGATAGTATTATTTTGCTAATATATGTTTTTATTACATCCATTTAAAAAGTTCCATTTATTTGTCTCGAATTATGTATAAATGTCTCATTTGGAAATTTTATTGGAAAAAATTATTTGTAGTATTTTTTTTTACTTCACACGGAATTTAGAATTTTTATCAGTAAATCTATAGATATAAAATCCAAAAACCACTCACTCACTGATCGTATGACTCATCAAGAGATCTCTAAAACCATTTACACTACAAAGATGAAACTGGCTACATACCTTTGTATTGCCATCTAGGAGCTCACTAAGAAAGGATTTTTCAAAATATTAATTTTTAACAAAGTTATTAACGATTTTGGGCAAAACATGGACAAGGAAGCCACTGCGTGTGCACTGACTTGCTTCAGATAGTCCAGCTGATCAGTGAAGTTCATCTTTGCTTCCGAAGCGACTGCTTCTTCACAGTGACGGCATGGGTGGGGGAGGCCGGCTGAGGCACAATCAGGGGCCACGAAGCAAGCTCGGGCAGGAGGGAGACTTCAGGGCAACAAAGCTGCAATGCCGGGCGGCTCTGCTGCCGTGTGAGACGTGGGTGAGTGAGGGGGAAGGAAGAGGGGGGGAGTGATCCCCTCAGATCTGATGCGGTGCAGGGGTATCACCATAGTTGAGCATAGGTGTCAGCAACTAGTTACTAATATTTTTAATGGAAGTACTACATAGAAGATCAGATACTGTTTTGCCCACACCTAACCTGTGGAGTTCTTTTAAGAGTTAAGCTATTTTAAGAGTTCAGTTTGTCCTCAATCTTAACCGTTTGTCATGGAATTTTTAACATGATTTTTGTAAATAGTTTATATCCCAGATTAGGTTTTCCATTCTTGTAGTTTTTGTATTTTTACTTTTCTTTTGCTGTCTTTGTTAATTTGGTATATATTTGGATATACATTTTTGTGAAGTCCTTAACCTGTGTCACAGAATTGCCTTCCTGAGATATCTTTAATTTTGTAACATCATTTTCTTTTCCTGATAGTGTCCTCTTGTTTTTGAATTATTGGAAAGTGGGAGGATAAGGCTGATAAATTTATCTTGGTGTAGAAATAAAAGGGATGTCTGTGTTGCAGATGTTGGAAATCCAGGCACATGGCTGGGCCTTCTCCCAAAGATAAAACTACAACAATTTGGATACATTCCACATTCTTTTCTCATAGCCCCTTTATCCTTTCTCCATTTCTGTCTAGCAGTCAGAACATCTGAGATCAAACACTGTGCAAAGCTTATTGAAAAAATCATGATGGCCTGGTTTATACATGTATACATCATATATGTAGTAGTTAATACTGTATATATATGCATCATGATATGCATAAATCATACTCACACAATGTTGGGATATTGCATTTTCTTTTTTTGTAGAGTAGCCCTTTGAAATCCTGAAGTCCAGTCTAATTAGTCCAGAACTAATAACAATAGATTTATCCGTAGAGCAGCCCTTCAAGACAATTTCGAATTGCAGCTTTCCTAGAAAATGGTAATATGAGTGTGAGCCTTTAGTGCTGGTTGCCCTCCAAATTTTTGTAATTCCAAGAGCTCACAATGATGCATGAAAACTTAAAGCTGAGTGATTGTCTACTTCTGTACTCCATTCCTTTGGACAAAAAATGAACACTGATTATGTGTCCCAGAAGGATATCTCTTAGTAACAATGGCTATTTCAGTTTTCTGCATTAGCCCCTTCCTTACTACAATTATTTCTACGATGCTAAGTAGCATGTATGTTTTCTAAACAAATAAATAATATGTGACCTGATTTGAATATCACACTGTGCTAAAATATGGTCTATTGTGTTTTAGCTTAGAAGGCTGATGTTGTGGCTTTGTGCAATGTGTGAATCCAACTAACTGTACTTTATGCAGTAATCAGTGTGTAAGAAAACCATGGTGTAGTGTGGAAACCAATTCTATGAGTGAAAAGCTAAGAGACCTCTTCTATCTATGAATTTATAATTTTGAGGTGTATTTTCATATGTGGATGGAGGAAAAACGGAAAGAAAGTGTGCTCAAATCATATGATCCACCTAACAGCCATAAACAAGCATTATTTTCTATTACAATTTATTACGCAGTATTGTGTTTTCTCAAAGTAATCCCTTTAGACAGTATGTAATGAACTTACGGTAATACTGCAGTAAGAAGCCTTTCTCTATACCCATGGCGTTCAGAGGTTATAATTCCCAGAATTCCTAGCCAGATGTAATGGGGAGAATGAATAATCTTGAGAAATAGGAAGAAAAACAACCACTACAGAGAGGGTGCTCGAATAAAAAAAAATCTAAATCCAGAACAGAACTATAATCTGGGTAAACATCTCAAATAAGTCCCTCCTTTCTTACACAGAGAAAAGGAAGAAAGGGTCAACTGCATTGAGGCTTGATAAAATTAGATGATTATACAGTATTTCTATAATAAGTAATATTGGCCTGCATGACTTTAGATTCCTAGCCTGGCCTACATTGAAGAAGTGATGCAAGCATAGCCAATAGCGCTTAGCTATGAAAAATTGCTTGATGATTCAAATCAGACTGTGCTGTTAGGTTAATGGACCACTCAGCTGATAGTTACCAGATATGATGAAGTTCAGGGCAAGCTTATCCTTTTCTTTGCAGTATTTCTTCAGATTTTGCAACACATCTCTCAACTAAAAGGAAAGAAAGTGTGATAGGGGTGTTTAGGAACTGGAATGATTAAAAAAAAACTACAACTGCAACCAGCCCTGCACATGCAACACATGTAAAAAGAGGAATGGCTTTATATTGTCATAGCCATCATCTTGTGCCTACCTGGGTTGTCCCTGAACTAGAATAAAATATGTAACATTGCATAATTTAAGGCAAAATGTGCATAAAAGTGCAGAGGAGCAATAAAAAAGAAATGCCACATTGTGCAAGTATGCTTTTCACAATATTGCAAAGTAACACAGAAACAGGATATGTAGAAATGAATGCTTATTAAATTGAGACTAAATGGAAAGGGTTTGATTTCTCTACTGAAATGGATATTTCATGTGTTTTGAAAGGCAAATGAAGTCATTGAAATTCCTATAGCTCCTGCTTAATGTGCTTACTTTCCAGGAAGTGACATTAGAGAAATATATCAGGGATTTCACTTAAATGCAACAAAGAAAAGCTTTGTTACCAAGTTCTTCCAAAATTATGACTGGCTTCTTAAACTCTTTTCAGCTGATAATTTCATGCAAAAATTATCATTGTATTTAAATTAAGACTAAGTCTAAGACTCATAGTAGCAATAATCATTGTAATTAAACTGCTGCATTGGTTAACATGCAAAAGGCCTCACTGAACTATCGTTTGATGAGTTTAACTGTCACTTTGGAGAATACTAAAATCAAGCCAAAATTAATGTTTTTCCTATAACACACACATATCCACATCTGGGAACTTCTATCTATGGGTTTTCCAGCACCATTTGGAATCTATTTACATCAAATTTGCCCAATTATATTTAGAATCTTGTACTTTTCCACAGCTTATTGCTTTCAAATAAACATTTTTATAATCTAAAATTAAATTTAGTCTCTCTGTAGTCCACAATAGGAGAAGTGATTCAAGGGTTCCGCAAAATATGTCTCATAGCTACATCTACTTAAACTTGATGTAGTGTCTCCTGTGGTTGCAAGCCTGGGCGTGGGAGCTTAAGTTCTCCACAATCAGCTTTTGGGGGGATTTTGAGTAGTCATTGGCTGCCTTCCCAATCTATATGAAGCATGGTTTCATTGCGGTTGGATAGGTTCATACAACATACTAAACCCTTAAGGAAACCACTCTGGCTGGATTCACAGAATACAAGTCATAATACATATTTGCAGTTTTCATAAATGCTTGAAAGAACATGAGCATCAGGACAGGGAGAGAAGAAACAAATGTTTTACAGTGCTAGAAACAACTGTGTTGTCATTGATTAGCTTTTCATTGATTAGGTCCTTCTCAACTTAGCAACTATGGCAGGGTCCAATCCTTAGCAAATTGGGGAAATTTCTTGGACATTTGTGCCTGAAGAGTCTTCAACAAAGCCTCTCAATAATATTCTCCTTAATTACAAGTTAAAATATGGGCTAGATCAGTGATGGCAAACCTTTTAGAGAACGAGTGCCCAGATAAGTTGCAGTTAATGAGTCATGGCTAGTGACATCATCATCTGGTGCCGCTACTCCTTTCCGAGCATGCACATGGCCCCTATGTGCCCTGTTATCCGATGCTCAGCTCTGCAGCATTGCTAGGGCGAGTTGGCTCACGTGCCAACAGAAAGCGCTCTGCGTGCCCGCTGTGGCACACCTGCCAAAGGTTCGCCATCACTGGGTTAGATGATACTATTAGATGGAATCGTAATTGCTCAAATGGCCATATCAAGAGTATTTGTTAACAGCATCACTTCCCCTTGAAGGGAGCATTTAGTGAAATGCCACAGGATTTGGTTCTGGCCCTGTGCTGTTCAATATTTTCTATCCATGTTTGATGTGGGAGTTCAGAGGACATTTATAAAGTCTGAAGATAACACAAAATGGAAAATTTGACTAATACTTTAAAGGAAAAAAAATGTTAAAATATTTAGACAGACTTAAGCAGGGGATGAAATGAATAGGGTGGAATTAAATAAGGAGAAATTTAAAATTCTGTATTTTGGATTTTAAAAAAAGGAAGGGCACAATTATAAGATGGGAGGGAGGAGACCTTTCTTGGCAATGATACATATGAGAAGGATCTGAGTGTCCTTGTTAACTACAAATTAAACATTGGCCAACAGCATGATACAGCTGCTGAAAAGACAAACACTATTATTCACATTAACAGAAGCAGAGACTTTAGCTTAGGAAGGAATTGTTCTACTTTACTGTACTGTGCTCAGACCCCACTTTCAATACTGAATCTAGTTCTAGGCACAGAGTTAAAAATGACAATGATAAATTGGAGCAAGTTCAGAGGAGGGCCACTGAGATGTGGGAGGTCTGGAACCCAATCCTGGGAGGAATTGTTAAAAGGATCTGGGTATGTTTAGCCTACAGAAAAGACAACTGAGGGGAGTTATGAAAACAGACTTTAAATAACTGAAGGATTCTGACATAGAAGAGAAAATGAATTTATTCTCTGTTGGCCCAGAAGATAGGACCGAAACACATAGATAAAAATTATAAGGATGTTTATTCAGAATAAATTCATCTTGAACATCCTAACTGCACCAGCTGTGAACTAGTGGAAAAGGTTGCCACATGAAGTGGAATGATCTCTTTTACTGGAAATTTTAAAATAGAGACTACTTGGTCATTTGTCAAAGATGTTCTAATGGACTATACACTGAGCAGGGAATTGGACTAATAACTAATGTGATGGTCATAGGAACAACACCAGCGTCTATAAAGAATAGCAATCACCAGGAAACAGGCCTACTTGTGTACTCACTTTACACACTTTTCCAAATGGAGGGCTACATTTGGCCTTTGAGTGCCATGCCATACGGCGGTCCAAAAAGTAGTGGGTAGGACCTAGACAATAACTTATTTGAATTAATTTTATGCTCATGTTAATTTAACCGAAGTTCAATACCTTTAATTAGATTCTTAATTAGATTCTCATCTGGATATGCATATAAGAATTTTCCTCTTTGGTCACATTAAAAATTTTGAGTCTCCCAAGGGCCTTGGAGCCTCAAATTGTATATTTCTGCCAAAAAATAATACTTGAACAGTGCCTTAATTGGTTGTTATAGTGACAAAATTGGTGGACTATTGACAAAATTAATGAACTAGCAAAATACTATGAACATAATTTACTCTGTATTAGGCCCAGTACTCTTCAATATCTTCATCAATGATTTAGACAAGGGAATAGACAGGGAAATTATCAATTTAGCAGATGCTACCAACCTGGCAGGAATAGCCAGAACTCCAGAAGATAGGCTCAAGATATAGAAGGAACTTGATAGACTGGACCCTATCTAGCAAAATGGAAGTCAATGGTGAGAAAAGTAAGGCTCTAATTTAGGCAAGAAAAACCAAATGTGCAGGTATAGAACATGTGACACCTGGCTCAATAGTAGTAACTGGGAGAGGGATCTTGTAGACAATCATTTAAATATGACCCAGCCATGTGCTACAACTGCCAAAAAAGCCAACATAGCCCTAGGCTGCATTAACAGAGGAATAGAATCAAGATCATGTGAAGTGTTAATACCACTAGATAATGCCTTTATAAGACCACACTTGGAACATCATATCCAGTTTTGACCAACATGATATAAAAAGATGTTAAGACTTTAGAAAGAGTGCAGAGAAGACCAACAAATGTAATTAGGGGACTGGAAGTTAAAACATACAAAGAACAGTTGCAGGAATTGTATATATTTAGTTTAATGACTAGGGGGACTAGAGTTGACATGATAGCTATATTCCAATATTTAAACCACTGCCACAAAAAGAGAGGAAGTCAACCTCAAAGCACCTGAAGGCAGGAGGAGAAGCAATGGATGGAAATTAATCAAGGAGAGAAGCAACCTAGAACTAACGAGAAATTTCCTGACAGAACGACTAATCTGTGGAACAACATGGTTTAAGTGCTCCAACACTGGAGGTTTTAAAGAAAACATTAGACAATCATTTGTTTGAAATGCTTGAGCAGGAAGGTTGGACTAGAAGACCCCCAAAGTCCCTTACATTTCTGTTATTCTGTTCTGTCTGTTCTAATTTAACCATACTCTAACAGATTGTATTTTGATCAAAATATAGAACCTTTTGATGTGACCTTTAGTCCTTGGCAGTAAAAGATGACAAGGCACATCCTAGGAACTAAGAAGGTTATCATGGCCCATACCTAGAGAAGATAGTAAAATAGTACAATTCTTAAAGGTACTGATCTTTCAGGAGGGAGGGGGAAGAGAGAGAGAGAGAGCGAGAGAGAGAGAACCATTTTTTATCCACTTTATTGCAGCCATCATTTGTTTTTGTCCATCTCTGATGATGGACTGTAAATGGACATGTAATGGAGTTCAATGGTCCATCCATTTGAACTCCCAGTCCAGAAGAGTAATTTTTCCCTGAAGGCCCTGTCACTTGTTCTCAAGTTGATAGACAAGAATGCCAGTGGCCCAGGTGCAATCTGGATAATTTGATCCACTACAAATTTGCTTTGGAAAGAAAGTCAGTTTGAAAGTATTCATATTGGGCCATAGTTTGCACTAAATTTCTACTTGGTATAGTATATGAAAACTGAAGGGGATGTAATCCTATTACAACTTTCATTCATGATGGGTTAATAAAAGATGGCTAAAATAGTACTTTCCAAAAATAAATGTTTTGTTCAGATTTTCACTCAAATACAGAATCCTGTAACACTATCAATTAATTAAAGCCAAGCTTTAATTTGCAAAGAGATTCTCTTCAGGCCCTCAAAATAAGCTATTTACAGAAAGAAAGGAAAGGGTTAGGCCAAACTGACAAATGTACAATGATCTGTTCAGTAGTTTTGAACTTTCTGTTGATGGATGTTTCAGTTAGAATTACCAAGCTTTGCCCCACGAACCTTTGCAAGCCACAAAGAATGGACCGACCAGCTGCAGCATTTATGTCAGCCACAAGTTAAAGACGCTGGCAGCTGTGAAGCACAAGAAAGAACAATGCATGCGGCCTTCTGAAAGCATGAGCTGTAGGAAACGGGAAGAGAGGAGGGGAAAACGGGAGACCAAGCTGTCTAATTTAGCCCCGTGTAACACTCTCCAGTTTCAGACAGAAAAGGGCCAGTGTGTGACTGCTATGTGTGTGTGTTTTTCACCAGGGATGGGGGTGGGGAGAGGGATTGCCCCTCATGTTGAACCAGTTCTATAAATGCTGACTATGTAAACAGAAAAACAACCATAATAATATAGAGGAAAATGCTTGAAGTTAAACAGAATGCAAAGTCTTTAAGTAACACGGAGCCTAGGAAAATATGTGCAGATTAAACCTCCAACTAAAGCACCGTGTGGAGCTGGGTGATGTTAGTGCAATAGCATGTAAGGGTGGAAAAGAGGGTTGGCATCATCTAACAAGTTCCAATGAAACTGTCTTCAAAGTGTGCCCTTCACTTGTGCCCAATGGCATCAATCTGATTACAAGACAGCTAGGAATAGTTGTTGTCGTTTGCTGCCACAAAAAGGGCTCAAGGTTCTATATAGAGTAAGAGTAAAATACTGGAATAGCAAGGACAATAATTATAAAAGCTCTATTTAATTGTATAACTATTAAAAATCTCCTAAAGCAATATAAAAATGAATATACAGAAACAGTAGGCATTTGCTTGCAAACAGAGTGACAATACTGGATAAACAGATGTGTTCTGGAGATGCTGCCGTCTAACTGCTTAACCATTCTATGGGAAGTTCACCCAGTTTCTCCAGAAAACGGATCTCACAACCAGAAAGCAACCACTTAAAAGGCTGACCTCTGACAGCCACATCTACAGCCCTTCTAACTCATCTAAGTGGAATGGTTACCTCTGATTCGAAGTCAAGGTCTTTGAAGACTTTTAGAGCCACTGGGATGAGAGTTGGAATTTAGTTTCTGTTAAGGGCATCAGTTCAGGATAACAGTTCAGGATAGTCTCCAATGTTTTGCTGCTTCTTCCTCCCCTCCTAAAAAGCAGATTACAAGCCAGTCAATGCAGTTCTCTTTCAAAGTCTTACTGATTTCTTAGGGACTTATTTTTCAAAGGAAGTTTAATGTATAGTACTACAGTTAAGACTGCAATTCTGTGTAGTCTCACTCAGTAAAAAGCTCTTGCTTTTCTAGATAAGCAGATGGAAATTGAGGTCTTCTCTCCTTTTCAATCAGTACTTCTCAAGTCAAAAGAAAAATCACTCAAAGTATATTACATTTTTATTCTTTTTTGTGAAATAAAGATAGCCTACACACCAATTATAAGACAGCCGCTGCAATGGAAATACAAATATATCAAAATTTGACAACACTATGGTTTAATTTTTTTTATTCCTTCAAAAAGATTAATTAAACATAAATCACAATCAAGCAATTATAGACAGATGCTTCTCTGTCTTTATAGCAATGCAATTTTTCCCTCAGAGGCAATTCCTAATGGGTTGATTTTTTTAGATTTGCTCTTTTCCCTAAAAGAGAATAGCTTGGAAGGAATCATACAGGCCAAGCAGACCTTCTGCTAACTTCTGGTGTAGAAAAAGAATGTTTATTTTTTATGAAAATTGATCCCTTTCTGAAATTGCTCTTATGCCATGTCTGTTTTTCTTTCTTATTATTATACCCATGGGTTTACCAAAAAGCAGCTACGGCAACTAAAAGGCAATTAATCACTCAATGGAACAAACGATTCAACAGAGGTCATGCTCCAGGCTTAACAGAAAGCTGGGTCAGTTTGACCTATTTGAGGATACTAGATTGAATGGATCGCTAACCTTATACAAAGACATAAATAAATAAACACGACAGTATCACAGTCTTGGAAGTGGACAGTGCAGAAGCAAATATCCCTAGTCTGCAATAACTGAACACAGGAGAAGCTGATTCAAACCTTCTCCAGACTCTGGGCACAGCCCAGAATGAGCTCAAGGCCAATCATGCAATATGTCTTTAATGTAAATATTAATTGCCACTATTTAAACTTATCCAGTACTAATGACTAGTGGAAGAGTGTCAACATGTTGCCATTCGGTCCAAGTATGCTGCAGCAATAACATTCTGGGTCCCATAAATTCTGAGAAATCTTTCTTTATTTCCAAAATCTTTATGGAAAGCTGTTTGAACCTGGAGAAATTTAGTAGGATTCATAGGCGTAATAAAGACAGTGCCACTAGTCCTTTATGTTAGAATGAACAAATAGGACTGTTACAACTAATGTGAAATAATTTCTGAGGCTATTTTTGTTTTTATCCCATCTTTATTATTTTTATAAATAACTCAAAGTGGGGAACATGCACAACATTCCTTCCTCTTTCTATTTTCCCCACAACAACCTTGTGAAGTGTGTTGGGTTGTGACTGATCCAAGACCTCTCTGCTGGCTTTCATGACAAAGGTAGGACTAGAACTCACAGTCTTCTAATTTCTAGGCCAGCCTCTTTACCACTGCACCAAATTCAATCTCTCTTTTCCTTTCCTTTCCAATTTTTTTTTAAAAATATTGTTTTTCAAAATGCTTCCAGATATATAAAATGCAATCTGATAAAGACAAAACTAATATTCTATTCATCTTGAAAGGAATGGAATTGAAGGCAAATTGAAGGAGAAAGGAAAGTCATGCTCCGAGGTGGTGCAGTGATTATAATGCAGTGTTCCAGGTTTAATTCTGTTGACTACCAGAGGTTTGGTTCTCACTGCCTGAAAGTTGACTCAGCCTTCTATCCTTCCGAGGTCAGTAAAATGAGACTCAGATTGTTGGGGGCAATATGCTGACTGTGTAAACTGCTTAGAGAGGGCTATAAAGTACTATGAAGCAGTATATATGGCTAAGTGCTATTGCTATTGCTATAATCTACAAATTCAGTTTCGGTGGTCTTTCCTTCTTGAGTGCAACCAAATTTGATTTGATGCTTAGCTGCAGGGACCATTAAGGGACCATCTGCTTCTCAAACTGCAGTTGTATCTTTGCATCAACACTCCACCTGCTTACTTTATGCTTAACTGGCCTTGACTTCTTTTCTTGCATTCATGCACACTTCCAGTAATTTCCCCTCTTTAATTTCTTTTGAACTCTGAACACAACAACCACTACAAATCTTTGTCATGACAAATATATTCTATTTCTAACTATAACAGAATCTGCAACATTGTGCAATTTTTTTTAGAAAAGGAGGAACCTAAAGACTAATGGTTGTTTCAATGTTTGTATCAAGCTGATTGTTTTATCATTTGAAAACCTGTCCCTGGAAAATAATGGAAGAAGGCAATCAGTGCCTAAGAACATCTTCAGTTTCATTCATATAATTAGTCTGTCTGATATCACATATCATACTTGAAGTAAGTATGATATATGATATATTAAGTAAGTATTTAGATAAGTGTGCTGTACTAACCTGAAAGGAATATGATCCTGAATTAACCCCTAATACTGCAAGAAAAGAAAGATTAGTTCAGAATAGTTCAGAATAAATACATATATAATCTACAATCTAAGGCAGTTCCTCCCATTAAAAAATCCGGGGGGAAATCTGTCTTTAGATGAATCCAGTATCTTCAATTCTTAAACCAATATTCTTTAGGGCTAGGAAGGAACTTGTACTCATTCCTATTCTTTGGAAAAAATGTGTTGAAGACAACATGCCACAAAATATTGAAGCAAACATGTTACAAAGGAATGTTTGGCTGGAGGAAAAGATCAACCATATCCGTAAGTAGACTAAGACGTGGGCAGGTTCTAGATCCTGTCCTGTTTAAGAGTTCATAAAAAGGTGAAATGGTGCCAGCCCTCAGCATGGTTCCAGTTCTTGGCAATGTGAACAAAACTGGGAAGTTGAACAGTAGATCCATGATCCCTTTATGACTCCTCTGCCCTCAAGTTCAAATTGCATGATTGATGCCCCAAATCAGTACCAACATGTTGTAACCTCTCCCTGCAATTCACCCGAAACTTTCAGGCTCATTGCTAGCGTTTCTAAAAAAAATCCTTCTAATATTTTCAGTGGAATTCTTATTGCTTCCTCTCAAGGACAATAACAATTGCAAGATATTTTAACATTATTAAAGGGACAGTTTGGGAGAGGGAACATGCAAGATTGATGCAGAGTTATCCTTGGCATAGCTGGCTTGGGAATTCTGGAAGTTGAAGTCCACAGGTCTTAAAGTTGCCAAGGTTGGACTCCCTTTTGCACACACTTTACGCAATGTTTATTTCTGTCATTTCTTTTTCTTTCTATCTTTAAAATATTTTAAGTCCATAATCAAAAACGGACTGGAAGATCCATCACTCTGAGACTTACTTCCATCTTCCTCATTGTCAGATTTAGCAATTTCATAATAGATGTTATATTTCTAAATAAGGGGGGGACTTTCTCTGTCTTGGTCTAGAAAAAATAAAATGTTGCTATGATATTGCTAGTTTATACATACTGTGATGCAGACAAAAGTCAATCTCAGAAAGTCTGGTCTTGGGTAACCAGATCACCATTTTTATTAAGACATCAACATGTTACTGGTCCAGAATCAAAAGGTTGACTGTCCCAGTGTAAACCATCTCCTTCTGAGATTCCAGAATATTATACAGCAAATGAATTGTAATTTGGTATTCAATGATTTGCCAATACTTGGTAGCTCTTTACTACAGTGCTTGCAATTTACATTTCTTGGATTCTTGAAATCCATAATGAAAATTTAGGATTCCAGTACACACATACACACACATGTTCAAATAATGCTACTATACATATCTGTTCAAAGGCTTTCATGTCATGATATTTTTTATCCAGACTGTGCTGATTTTATAGATACAGTAGAGTTCACACAACAATAGGAATAAAATTATATAGGTACTACAATAATGATCAGGCTACTAAAGGCCAAACAATAGTTTCTTTTTCTCTCTGTGTGTGTCTCAGTCTGTCTGTCTGTCTGTCTGTCTGTCTGTCTGTCTGTCTGTCTGTCTGTCTGTCTGTCTGTCTGTCTGTCTGTCTGTCTCTGTCTCTGTCTCTGTCTCTGTCTCTCTGTCTCTCTCCCTCTCCCTTTCTCTGTCTCTGTCTCTCTCTCTCTCTCTCACACACACACACCTTTTCTTATGACATAATGCAAAAGTTCTGGAATCAAAATTCTAATTACTGACTTGTGTAACATGTTACTCATATGGCTAAATTGTACTGTAAGAATGTAATGCTATATTGTTAACAGTTAAATGTAATAAAATGCATTTATGCATTTTATGTCTAATTATGCCAGGAAAGTACAATTATCTCATGATTTCATTATAACTTGGATTCCAGTCCCAAATCTATCCCTGGACTAGCTATGCTATACTGTACTCAAATTGATTGGATTGGATCCAGTTTTCAAAAAACACAAAAACAGGCATTAAAAGGGAAAGTTCAGTGCTATGGTACAGAGAGTGGGAAGAAAATAAAAAATACATTGATAACAAAGATCACAACAGAAATGTGCACAATTGCTTATGAAGTATTCGTTTTGTTGAAGAATTACTCAACTACTAAAAACTTACTGGAAAATATCAATGTTATGTCCAGTCCTAAAAGCCAGTATATTCTCACCTGTCTGAAAGGTTGAGTCTCAGATACCCTCATCCAATTTGTTCCTGTTATTCAGGAAAATGAAACTCTCTTTTCTATGTAAGTATTAACTTGTGGCAATAAAACCCATTTTCTTCACGGGTAGGTTGCACTCTTCTGTTCCTCAACTAAGCAGATGGCTGAAGACCATATTTTGCAATGCTCCCAGGCCCTCTTTTTAATGTATAATTTCTTGCCTAGAGTTTCAAGTTCAAGTTTATATAAGCCACCTTCACCATGCAAATCTTGCATCAAGTCACTAGAGAGAGAAGAAACATATCACTGGCCATCTCTTCTGTGACCTCATGGTCTCTTCAGATTGAATAAAACTCTTACTCTGAAGCAGTATGACAAGTTATAGATGTCTTATATGGCGTTCGGTGATGGTGATGGGGAAATCAGATCTTAGCAACAGCTTCTTTCATTTCATTTTTTCCATTTGCAAATCTCATAATAATCATTCCTTATCCTTAGCATTTATCCTGAGACCTGCCGCTGTTCTTGTTCAGTGTCTCTGCCTGAGCCTAGCTAGTTTCTGGCTAAGAAGGCCTGGTCCTTTGATCTCATCCTCCACATGAAAAGCTGCCATTGGGACAACTGATAAAGATGGGAATACCAAGGTCATTTTGATTTGATACAGCTCTGATGATCACTGACTTCAATATTCTCCCTTCCTCTCCCTCTTTCCTGCTCCCACAAAGACATTTAGATCAATGAGTTTTTAATTCCCTCCCTTTTTCTTTGCGGAATGGCTGTGTTTCCCTCATTTTCAGCACAGGGACCTTTGAAATGACATGTTGGGAGCCTCATGGAAGGATTTAAATTAGGAGAGGGCAGATTTTAGCAATTTATTCTGTCTCTAGCAAGTAAAAAATAAAAATGATTTGACTCAGTCTAATTTACCTCAGATTCATATTTTGCCTTAGGTCAGACACAGCCCTAGTAAACATAAACTAAGAAATAATATAATTTATAATATAAGAGGCATTTTATTGGAATGTGGAGACAAGCAAGAACATTTTATGAAGCTTCCATGCAAATCTGGAAAAATGTGTGACTGCTTTAATGAGTTATGTTTTGTATCTGTTACTGTATGTTTGCAAAACACCTTTTTCAAATACTCCAACTACAATATTTAGGTACTAAATGTCTTCCAATATAGATTATTTTTTATTTTTTTATTATTATTTTTATTGAAAAGTTTTATACACACATACAGAATATAAAAAAATAGTATCAATAACACCCTTGAACCATTTTCCCCCTTACCCCTCCC
>JANHFO010002661.1:101938-115947 GCA_032468095.1 Pareas carinatus
TCTGATAACTGAAAATTTCACATATTGTAAGCTATAATTTTGTTTATTGTTGTCTAATAAAAACTTTTTCTACAAAAGAAGAAGAAGATATGTTATGAGAACATCTCAAAATCCAGTTATTTCCACTGACCCCAAAACAGGTCTACTAGCTCTGTCATCTACTGTGAGTTGTAAAGAAATACATTTTATAATTGAAGTTGTAGTTGAAATGGCTGGTCTGCTTGAACAAATGATATATCTTCCACTTCTCTGCCACGTGGTTTGCTGAACGGGTGATTTTTATGTGTATCCCTTGCACAGTTACATTAATAGTTAAAAAATATTTGACTTTTATTCTGTTTGTAGCTTTGTTTCAGCAGCATGTGTGGTCTGCTTTGCAAGTTTACATTGTGCAAAAGTTTATAAAGCCCAAGTCCAGTATGAATTGAGCAATATCACTCTGTTTACCATACATGGGGTAAATACCCTCTCTAAAACTTACACTTGATATAAATAACAATCTCATTTTCAGAAGTCAGCCAAAGAAGCAAATATGATATTTTATAAAGATACGAGAGCCACAGACCACAAAGAAGTCTAAAGAGTTTGCAAAAGGTATAGCGTACACACTGTTCTCTAGAATTTCTCTTCTTATTACTGCAATAAAATATTAAGACATAATCTTATCTTTGGAAGTGGTGAGAAATGATTGGAATGCATCAAAATATTACTTTAAAAGGATTTTTCTCATTTCTTTTTAGCATAACAAGTCAAGATTTACAGAACAGCCATCACGTACTTTACAATACAGCACAATGGTCACGTACTACTTTGCAAAGCAAACAGTAAAAAAATAAAATAAATCTTCTGGCTCCTTAGTAATATATTGCAGCTTTAGTGTCTGTGGATAATAGTTTACTATTGTACATTATATGTGTTGGAAGGATAAATACTCTTATGATTGGGAAAAGTAGCAGAACTGCCAACAGTGATGTCAGCTATTAACAGTGGCCATTCACACAGTTCTTGAATGCTGGTTACTCAGACCCAGCACCTGCCAGGAGATGATTGCTGTTCACAGACATGTAACACCTGCCAAAGTACCTCAAAGCATTAAGGCCTTTTCCTGCCATGAAGCAACTCTTCTCTATAGTTTCCATGAAATCTTTGAAGGGAAAAAATGTTTGGTTTAACATGTTCCTGGTATATTTTGCTCTCTGGTATGGATCTCTGCATAGTCCTAATCAATATTATGTCTGAACACAGGGCAGCGTGGGGCTGATTGCATCTGGACTTGAAACTTTGCAGGGTGAGATCTGGACGTTTTTAAGAAGAGATTGGACAAACCATTTGTTTGAAATAGTATAGGATTTCCTGCCTGAGCAGGAGGTTGGACTAGAAGACCTCCAAGGTCTCTTCCAACTCACCTCTTCTCTCCTCTCCTCTCCTAATTGATACTTGACTAGGAGACCACCAAAGGTTCCCACAACAAAACATACCCAGGAAAAAGGCAGAGATCAGAAAACTATATAGACATATACTAGACATGTAAACTGGAACTCAACTGGAGAATGTCTTTGCCTTTTTAAATAAGTAACACTGACTAAGCTAACACAATCCATGACCCAGAAAGATCGAGTCAACTTTGCCTGCTGTGCGTGGTGCCTTGGAAAATGGTTGGCAATTCTATTGTTTTAGAGTCATAGGATGGTACCAAGTGCCTATCCTTGGTTAGTATCCCAACTGAGGGGACTAAGTTGGCTTGACAAATCTTAAATTGTGCAGGCATGTATTGAAACTGCTCATGAACTAAGTTTTATCATTCAACTTAATCTCTTTTCCAATTACATGTAGATTGGCATGAATTCTAACATTTAATTCAGCTGGATGAACTATTAACATTATATAATAAGTAGTTTCTACATAAGTGGGTGAACTGCTAATTGATGAATATGAATGTAGATAATTCTATTTCTTGTGTTTTAGTTAGGTCCCTAATCCTGATTTTTGCATGTTCATACATGGTGTTGCTATACTTATAATTCACATAACATTTTAAATTGTTGTTTTTAATTTTTCAGAGATGGCAAACTTAGGACAAACTGGTATTGGAGACCAAAGCCAGAACTGCAGACACCTCTGAATTTTGAACTCAAGTACACTTTATATATTATCCTAAAAGGAAAAAAAATGTGAACGCTGTTGTGTTGTCGTCAGAAAAGCCAGTGTATATAGCAGCATAGTGCAGATCTGGCTTAAAACTGCCAGTGAACTATAACCAACCTGAGCCAGAAGCAGTGTAATCACACATGGACTAAGTCAGAGATTGAACAACTATGGGAAGGTCACTGTTTTGTCAGTCTAATAAGAAAGACACAAGTCAAGTTGTTGTTTTAACCAGAATGGTCCCTATGGACAATCAGTCATCTCATATCCTCCTGTTGTGAAGTAAAAATGAAGAAGTTGCACGTTGTTTTCAGCTCCTTTGAAGAGCATACAATACTTCACTTGGATATGCAATACTGCTATGCAGTTGAAACAGGGCAACGGTTATGTGATGCTCTGCAATGCATATTACTGTATACTGTTGCATACAAGAAGGCTCTTTGAAAGAAAACAGGATTGATTTCTGAGGAAATTTTCTCCCAAGTAAATGGGGATAGGCTGATGTCTCCCAAATCAAATTCCAGACCCTAAAACACTGGGCCTCATGTAAAATGGGTCCCTGGGGTGGGGGTTGGAGTGGGGGCACTGAGAAAAATGTCTGAGAGATTGTTTCTTAAATGTGAAAACAGATTCTGAGAGAATAATTTGCTCATTGGGATTACTTTTGAAACAGATTCTCTCGTATCGACTCTTAATTGTAGGATATGTCTGTACTAACTGAAGATTTTAAGATAAAACTTTTATCCCACAAATCTAGGCTTTCTTTGGCTCTGGAAAATAGCTTTAGCCCTGATTTTTCTGACAGATGGAGCTGCTCCCTTCCTTGATAGTCAGCATTCACTGATGCCCCTTGCGGTCAAAAGATATTTGCAACAGTAAAACTTAAGGTAGCACCAAAACGAACAGACAGACTCACAGACAGATGTCCAAGCTGTACTAGCAGCAAAACTGAAGGATACCAATTTCCTCACCCACCCCTGCTCTTCATGTTTGCTAACCTCTTGCCTTTAAAATATGTACTGATGTGAGTTCATAGGATGGATATGTATTTGATTTTTTTTATCCTGCCTTTATTACTTTGTATAAGTAACTCAGGGTAGCAAACACACCTAATACTCCTTCCTCCTCCTATTTTCCTCACAACAACCCTGTAAGGTGGGTTGAGCTCAGGGACAGCAACTGGTCCAAAGTCACCCAGCCTGTTTTCATGCCGAAGGCCAAAGTAGAAATAACAGTCTCCGATTTAAGCCTAGTATCTTAACCATTGCATCGATGAGTGTTCATAAATCCTCCACATCGCCTATTCTTTGCCTTCCACCTTTCAAAATCGACACTTTTAAAACTATACAGGAGTGATTATGAACTTCGTTCAGATATCGTCTTAAATATAAAATCCATTCTTCTAGCTAAGCCACTCCTATATTTTTCCTCACTGGGTTCACATAAACTGGGAGTTCAAACCTGTGAAACGGAAAACAGCAACAGGGTGGTGAACTTCTCTGGTCTTGTATTTAGTCAAAGTTTTTTGGGAGACCGGTCCTACGCCAGGGGAGGTCCGCGCCGGTGTGTGTCTGTGTGGGGGTAGACCCTGAATGTGTCTTAAACTTGCCCGTCCAGGATCCCCCCGCAGAGCAACTTATACTTTCAGACCCCGATTGGACAGAGTAGACAGCGATCCACTCCTCTAGAAGAATTCAAAGCAAAACAAGTGTGCAACTCTTTATGATGCTGATGATGAGCGTTGGAAACTTTCATTTATTTTCAAGGAGCCATCACTTCCCCAAGTCCCTTTTGGCTTAAAACGCCCTAGTCTGCGTTAATCGGAGATCCGTGGCAAACTTTCGCCTTTCTGTGTTTTCGCCTCTGGAAGAAGCGGCGTGGAGGGACTTCCTTAATAGGAGGAGGGGTCCTCGGGGGCGACTGTCAATCTCCTTAAGCCTTTCCTTTCAAGCTTTGAATGTGAGCAGCCCACCGGCCCCCCGCAGCCCCCCTCCCCTTCTTTCGCAGAGCTAGTAAAAGAAAGAAGAGCAAAGGGGGAGTTTCAGCCGCGACCCGACCAATCGCGAGTCGCGGAGCAAGGAAAAGGGGCCGAGCCACCGGAGGGGGAGTGGAGAGGAGGCGAAAGAGCGAATCAGTCGGAGAGCTCCAGCCAAGGGGGGGGGACGTGTAATAAGGAGGAGAAGCGTTGCTAATTTTTTTTGTTTGTTTGCTTTTCCATGCATGCATAATGAGGCCGGATCAGAGCACGCTGCTGCCACCGCGGCGCGGGGAGCACTTTTGTATTTAAAGCCTCGCGAAAGGAAACAGTTCCCCAAAAGTGTCGGCAAAGAGAGCAGGAGAAAGAGGACTCGGCGGCGGGACTCGGCGGCGGGGGAAGCCGAAGGGGGAGAGCGCGGGAGCCGCGGTGAGTCCGGCTGCCTCTTCCTCGCCCAGCAACGGAAGGGTCTGGGAGGCTGAGCGCCCCTCCGGAGCCCGGCTCGGGGCGAAGTTCAGCGCGGTCATTTGGCATGTGAGGAGATGCGCTGAGATCCAAGAAAGAAGATCGGCATGAGAAGGAGGGAAGCCGCCGCCGCTCCGACTCAGCAGGGAGCCCATCACCCCGCAGCTCCGGGCTTCTTTCGCCGCCTTTCGGCCTCCCCATCCCGGGACTAAGGGGCGGAGGCTGTCGGGCTGCAAAAAAGGAGAAGGCGCCGCTTTTCTGGACTTTCTGAAAACCCTTCCCGAAGGAAGATCCCAGGCCGCGGAGGAGCGCCGTGCGGATGGATTGATGAGGAAGACCCCCATGCGCACCATGGATAGAGCTTCCCCAAACTTTTCCGCTGTTGGCAGCCGCTCCGCCGCCGCCGCCGCCGCCGCCCCCTCCGCGCGCTTTGCGCTCGCTTCCCGACCACGACTGCCTTGCGGCCGCCCGCGATGGTGGCAGCCTGGCGGGGAGGAGGACGATGCCCACGGACCGCGCTGCCCCCGCGACTGGCCGCGCTGGGGCTGCTTCTGCTGCTGGGCGCCGCCTGGCCTCCGCCGGGGGCTCACGGACGGCGCCTGATCTGCTGGCAGGCGATGCTGCAGTGCCAGGAAGAGCCGGACTGCGGCTACGCTTACAGCCAGTACGCCGAGGCGTGCTCGACGGTGCTCATGGCCGAAGGGGACGGCTTTGCCGCCTCTGCGGCCTCCTCCTCCTCCAATAGGCGGCGGTGCCCGAGCCACTGCATCTCGGCGCTCATCCAGCTCAACCACACCAGGCGGGGGCCGGCGCTGGAGGACTGCGACTGCGACCAGGACAAGAAGTGCCGCGCCACCAAGCGCGCCATCGAGCCGTGCCTCCCTCGGACGAGCGGCGGCGGCGGCGCGGGCGGCGGGACCGCGGGCGGCGGCGTGATCGGCTGCACCGAGGCGCGGCGGCGCTGCGACCGGGACAGCCGGTGCAGCGTGGCGCTCAGCCGCTACATGGCGTTCTGCGGCAAGCTCTTCAACGGCCTGCGCTGCACCGAGGAGTGCCGGGCCGTCATCCAGGACATGCTGGCCGTGCCCAAGGCGCTGCTGCTCAACGAGTGCGTGTGCGACGGGCTGGAGCGGCCCATCTGCGAGTCGGTGAAAGAGAACATGGCCCGCCTGTGCTTCGAGGCCGACGCTCTGGGGCCCGGCAGCAGCGGCGCCTCGGACAGCGCCTCCGACGATTACTACGAGGAGGAGTACGAGGAGGAGCCCAGCCAGCCCACCAGGAATTACTTCGACGACATGGCTGCTGTCGCGGGCGGCGAGGCGGCTTTCCCAAGGAAGCCCGGCAACGGCGGGAAGGCCCCCGCGGCCGCCTGGACGCTGCTCCCGGCCGCCTCCATTTTGCTGCTGCTTCTCTCCTAGCCTAGTCTTGGGAGACGCTCCTGAGGGGGGGGCCGTGGCCGAGGGTCTCTGAGAGCTTCCTCACCTCTTTCCTCTCACAGGATGGCCGAATATCTCCCGAGGAACATGGTATCTTAGGGAGAGGAATCCCCCGAAATGGGCCAGTATCCTTGAGCATCTCGCCTGGGCGTCCTAGTTTCATCGGTGAAGAGAAGCTGGAGGGCGGAAGACCTCCGAGTTGGCCAGATCCCTTTGGGTGAATCTTGGCCAGGACTTGGTTTCCTAGCTGTGTAAAGATTTATTTCCTCTGACGGTGGGCATTTTCTCTCCTCCCTTCTCTTTTAAAAATAATACCTGAAAGGGATGCTCCTGTTGTATTAAATTCCCTTTTTGATTTAAGGAAAAGGAATCTAGGATGATTCAAAAGCTGTGGAGTTTGTTACTGGGCCCTTCGTTTATTGACACTTTCCTTTAGAAGGGTTTCCAGTTGGTGTCCAAGGTGGATATGCTTTGAAATTCACCCGTAGATTTTACATATATTGCACATTAGTTATTTTGTGAGATAATAAGAAATGTCTTGACTATGCATGTCAGGGGTGTAGATTTTGCAGTGTTTATTTTCCTGTGTGCACAGATATCAGCACTTGGCAGCTGCCCAGTTACATACAGCTAAGTGTGGCAACTTTTCCTCCCATCCTGTATGCATCCAACTAGGAATAAATACAGTAAGCATGACATACCTGTACACGTGCACTATGCAAATGATTGCCATTTGGCAAATGACTAAATAACACTGTAAGCTGATTGTCTCAATCATGGTTATAGTCAACTTGAAAACTAAATGTACCAATGACTGCTTTTTTCCAAGCTGTCTACAGTAATGTTTGGAAGGTTTCCTGCAATGCTTCCAAAAGTGCTGCTTTGCATAACCATTCAACAAGTGACTCCTACCATCCAGTTAACAGCCACAGATTATGCTTGATTGAAGATGCAGTTTTGATTCTTTTTAATTGGATAGGTTTGCAGGCATAGAGGGAAGAGGTTTCAGACTTGTTTCAGAGATTCATATATAGTTAAGTTTAGAGCTTTTTTGCAGAATGAAGTATAATACATGTATTTGTTACCCATGATGATTGCACATGCTTCAGTTTTACTTTCTTGATGCATAACCTTGGAAGGTTTAAATTGGCTATGGCTTCCTGGTTTTATGGGAAGTTGTGAAGACACATATATTTGCTACATCCTTGTGATGATACACAAATTCATTCTAGATGTCTGGGATGATATATAGGTTCATTGATTTCCCTATAGTAATGGTTTCTTTTCCTGTTTAGGAAATGGTTTTTTGCATCAGTTAGAATTGCAATACATAAGTTCATCAGCAAATCTCTCTTGCCTCAGCCTAGGAGAAAAAAAATGCTGAACTGTTGGCCTTTGAACAATGCAACCTTTGTCTCTAAAGAGCTCTGCACTGCCATCTTCAAAAGACACTTTTTAGACTCAATATGTAAAAATATTCTGAGAAGTTATATTGCCTCTAATCCTATCAGGGGGGTGACCTCTGGTAAATTTTATATAAAATGTATTTAAAACTGGTTTTGTTACCAGCCGTTGTCACTTGTAAATAGAATTTTATAAATTGTATACTTTGGGAATAATTTATTTTTTAAGAAATCAAAGTTTTAAATGTATCCCATCTGCAAAAAAAATACATCTGTTATTCTTTTATTGCAAAGAGACAGATATAATTTTGTATGTTAAGGAATACAAACAACAGTAATTCCCTAAATGAAATAATGTACAGAGCTTTTTCAAATAGGTCTGAATTTAAATTTTGTATTGTATTGAGGGATTTATGAACTTTGTAGAATTGTATAAATGTTTCTCTGAAGTTCCTTAAACATTGTATTTTTATAGAATGTGTGAAAAGGCCATATGTTTAAATATCTATTGATTGTGTATTTTTATGTGTAAATTAGTAAAGAGAGATTTTTAAAGAAGAGTTATGGTAAAGTTGTTTTTAAACCACTACAAATAGGAACAGAGTGGAATATAAATGAAAATAAACATGTACAGATTTTGTTCTTCAAATTACTTACTATGAAATCAATTCATGGGATTTAGTGATATTTCTCTGAACAATTGGAGAACTTGCCAGTTGTATCATAAGTAAATTGGTAATTGCTTCCCTTCAAAAAATATTTCCTTTGAACAAAGATGGTAGATACAGATATGAATTATATTAGCATGGCAACTTGTTGCTGTATGATTGGAGACAGCAATTCCTATTATACATTTTGTATTTCCACAGAAATACAATGCTATGTCCTGCTTTTCACACTGAAATACAGAATTTTTGTTGAGGGCAATTCATAGGAAGGCCTCTGTTTATATGTAAGTAACAAACCCATAGTCAACTATGTAAAGAGCAACACGTTTAGAATAATGATTGCTGAATTGGAGCCACTTTGCAAACCAGCTCACCTTCCTTTCATGCAGGAGAGAACAGATATAATGAAGCATGTGTGACCAACAATGACAAGCCTGTGTCTTAAACTGGCCTTAGCAGTTGTTTTCCAGCCCTCTGAAGGCTGGTTTTCTGCCAGAGCTACTGATCTACACTCAAACACCCTTAGATAAATAATTACGCTCTTAAGCTGTCTTGAGTGCTGATACACTTGACCTTGTAAATAGAAATGTTTGCAGTAAGAATAAACTCTCAGCATTTGAAAATCTTTTAAACATTAACACAAAAGAGAGCTTGGTCCTCGGGGGATTGAGTTTGAACTGTGCCAAGCTAGGCACTTGCTTTTAAAAAAAAGTTTATTTATCTTGTATCCCTGCTGTTTATTTAAAACTTCTTTTTCAATGCTGTGATTGGAAGACAAGTCAGAAGATTAAAAGCTGCAACAAATAAACCTTGACTGGAGGAAGAAAGATCAGCAAGAACTGTTATGCTTTCTTAGATAACATTTTTAGTGTGTGAAAACCACCAGACTTAAGTGTTGTTAGAGGCAATTAACAAAATTGTAAATTTAGTATCTCTACCACAATATACCATATCATTCATTTTTTTAGAATATTGTTTTTCATTAGTTCATTGAACCTGACAAAAATAAAAAGCTCCACTTAGGTGTACTGAGTTTTCAAGATGAGCTTAAATACTTTTCTTAATTCAGTCACAGGAAATGAGATATTTTAAAGTCAACTTTGATGTGTGATCTGAGGTAATAGCTACCCATTTCTTAATACTCTTGGGGAAGTATTGGGTCATAGATTTTCCTCAAAGAGAAAAATGTATTGGGGAACAGAATTATTTCCTGGTACAAAAACTAGAAATTCCTAGGTAGTCCTAATTAGAGAAATTCCTGTCAAAAATAGATGACTACATTTACATGACATCTGGAATAAAGATTGTAAATATGTATTCTTTGCAACTTTTTAAAAAATAAAAACCAACCGGAGTTGAGCTCCAAAATGAAAAAAGATCCTAATTGATATCTTTACCCCAAAACCTGTCAGTATCAACCTGGTGCTTTCCAGATGTATTGGATGTCACTCCCACAATTTTCTGCCTGCATGGCTGATTCTAATGGCTGAGAATTAGTAATTGTGAAGTCTAGCACATCTGGAGTTCATCAAGAGGTGATCATTCTATAGATATTGATATCAACCATGGGCAATTTCCTTGTAGCTACTTTGAGACATTTATAGATGATGACTTTATAATACTGAAAATAAATAAAACTAATAAGGGAAATATAAGAAAAAAGCTCCACTTTAATACTGAAGATTTTATTGTACCTTCAATGTCAAGTCCATCCCTGCTGCTAAACAATCTGAGGTTACACAGATCTGCTTCCATTTCTCTCAGCCCATTCAATTTTCATGAGTTAATTTCTAAGAGTCTTATTATCCTGAGCAATCACAATTTAACACTATACTATCCAGCAGGTGAGATTAACACTATTCTATCCAGCAGTATTTGAGAAACCAATACAGTCCTGACTTCCTTGATATTTACAAGATTTCTGAAATATTTACAAGCTTTGACCCACCATGACAACATGAGTGGGGGCAAGGAATGCTTCCTCCCTCCCCCTGGGTGTCTTAATACCTCTCCCTCCCCATTTCATGTAAAATAATCCACTGGATACCCTTGTGCCCCTTTTCTTCCCAGTTACCAGATTTGAATTCTCAGTGACAGTTTATTTGTCTTTGGAGGCACTTCAGTGACAAATGTTTAAGGGAGTGTGAGACAATGGGGGAGAACAAGAAGGCAGTTCATTGAACTGACAGTGACCATACAGTAAATAGAAGCAGATTCAAGCTTCACTGATCACCCAAGAGCACTGTGAGGCTTTTGTACACAAGCACAATGGATATAACATAAGGTCTCTGTTTATTTTTAACAATATATAAAAGTGTACGTGGGCAAGCATTGATCACCTGGAAATAAGTGTGCAAACAAAATGGCTGAAAAGTAAAGCAAACCATTCTGACCCAACTTATTTCCGAGTTGTGAAAGTAATAATAATTTATTAAACTTACATGCCCCCCAATTCTCAATGACTGGGCAGTTGACAACAATCAAAGACCTTACAGTAAAATCAGTAGGACATAAAAAATGGAGATGATGATTATTTCAAAATCACATACAAAACAAATTTTGTATTTCAAATTACCTTTTTATTATATGTAGATAATAGTATATAGGTAACTTGAAACCGGATTTGATGCTTCCCTAGAATTATAGTTTTTAAAATTCTGATTCGTCTGCATTCTATTTGAAACTGAGTATCCTAATTGTTATGTTCTCTGAATGCTAAAAGTATTATCCATTTTAGAAGCAAATTTAGTCTATTTGCATATCTGCATCTAGTAGCCTTCTACTGGAAAAATATGTAGCTATTACGAAAACATGAGTATATTCATTTTAACATTATCATTGATTTTCTTCATTTCAAGCAACATAAACTGCCTTAATTGGGAGTTTAGGATTAAATAAAGGCCTAAGTCTAAATTGCATTCTGATGTTCAGCAATCTGGTAACCAAGCTGGAAAAATTTCAAAAATGGGCTTTGGGCAGTTTCAGGAAGTCTTTTATGATTGTGTGTGTGTGTTTGTTGAGTTGAGTACATCATATAACACAAGACTTTATTCAATGCAGGGGACTGCCGGATAGACAGAATGTTTCAATATGTATTGTCCCTATAGTGGAATACAGGATCAGGTAAATCATAAAGAAGAAAATAGGAGAAAATAATTCTATATATGTACTTATACCACAGAAGAGAAGACATTAACATAAAACTTAACATAGGATAAGAAGCAAAGATGAAAGCGTTGCATATGTGAATGTAGGCCTACTGTATTTTACTTGAGGTATTGGATGGAGCAGACAGTTGAAAAGCCTCACACTGACAAAAGTGATTCAATATTAGCATAAATACTTTCTAAGGCAACCATTTAATCAATTTCTCAAATAATGGAATGATCTACTACAAAATAGTGAACTGTATACACTATATTTGGTCACAAAGATGGTCATTCTCCCAGTAGTAACCAGGGACTCTAAATAAATGATTTCAACAACGTTTTATTAAAGGAAGACAAGGGCCTTCAAGCTGCATTAATCGGGGAGAAGTCGAGTGGCACTTTTGTCATGGAAATGTTAAGCACATAATAGTTCAGACAAACAATGTGGAGCCACTTCATTCTTTCAGCCATGCTGACACCTCTTAAAGAGGAACTGCAGGGAAGGATGTGGGAAAGATTTGGTTTCTGGAGAACTTGCTTCAGCTAATATTTTTGGCGGTTTACCTCCAAAAGATTTACTAAGGGAATGGACAACCATGGAAGAGATACCATGTGATCAAATATAATATGAAACTGATCCTTTTATTTGCATTTGCTATGGGTCCAAAGGGGCAGAGAGCTGACTGAAAGATTAAAAATCCATGCACTTTGTAGATCTGCAGACCTGGTAAAGGAAGCCTATAAACAACCTGATTTCCATGCTTGAAACTAATGAAAAGTCAAGTAGACATTCATCCCCAGTATGTGTAGATTTTAAAAGGAGCTGATCGAGAGTAAGAGGAAGAGGAGAAAGAAGAAACAGTGCAATTCAAATATATATATGCTGGTTTTTTAGAGTTACATCTTATTTGTCCGTAATTCTTGATATTCTTAGGTGAAGGACAATATGCATAAAACAATAAAATAATTTTGAGAAATATTTTACATGAATAGGTAGGGATCATGATATACCTATCATGGGTATACTCTGAAAATTAGATAGCAATATCACAGGAAAATAATACATAAACAACAGATGAAAAACTAAGAAACTATATTTACTCTTGATTATGCTAAAATATAAGAAAAAGGTAAATAATAGTGATAGATTCAGGGGGGAAAATGAAAGGATCTTTTTGATATAGTGAATAATTAAACTGTTCCACCTATCTTGATAAGCTATAATTATGATCATTAACTTAGATTACTTTAAAAGATTAGATCAATTTATTGAGGATAAGATTAACATTGTTTTAGTTGTGATAGTAATAAAGTATATCAGAAGCATAACTCTTGCTTATCTACTTTAATGAATAACAGTAGGAAGCAGATATATTTTTCCTTATGCCCTAAGGGAAAATATCTTTATTGACATCCCAAAAGCTGGTAAGTAAGTTCTGTAGGGAACAGAAGCTAACTAACTAAGATAAGTTGCAATATATTGAGAACTAGCTTCCATACTCGTGCTCCGCTCCGGGGGGGGGGGATTGCATTTTTTGGACCGCTGCAGGCAGTCGAGGTCACAGTCGAGGCCTCAAGCACCCTGGGCGGCTGATCCTCTGACAGGTCCTCCCCAAGGCCTCCATCTGATGGGGTGGGCGATCCGCTGTGTATTTGGAACCAGTCAGGGAGGTGGCCAGGCCAGGCAAGAACCACAAAGGCTGCTTCGGTCTCGTTCTTCTCCCTGCGCCACATCAGACCCGAGGGAATCACCCCCCACCCTCTTCCTTCCTCCTCACTCACCAACACCTGACACAGCAGCAGAGCCGGGTGATGAAGCCGTTTTGTCAGGCCGAAGTGTCTCCCTCCCGGCGAAGCTCGCTTCGGTGCTCCCGATTGTGGTTCATCTGGTGTTTCCCTCCCATGTTCCCCGCACAGAGAAGCAGAGATCTTGGGCAGCCTTCCCCACTCAGCGGAGGCTTCTCCTGACGGAGCTCGCTTTGGTGCCCCCGATTGTGGTTTGTCCGGTCTCTTTTACCCATGCCGCCAGCACAAAGAAGCAGAGGCCTTGGGCGGCCTCCTCCACCCAGTGGAGGCTTCGCAGGCTGAGTGAAACTTCGTCGATCAGCTGGAGTCTCTGAGTGAACTCAGCGCCTGCACAGTCACTTTGGAGGCAGAGAGATACTCTGTCGATCTCAGTGCCTGCACAGTCAGTTCTTTGTGTTTGGCAATAAATCTTAAATAACTCTAGTAAACATTAATATTTTTCAAATTTGTTTCTTATTGAGCGCCTAGATGGGAAGCCGAAGGTATGTGCCAATTTTGATTTTCTAGCTTTTACCGTTTTGGAGATCTTGTAATGAATCAGTCAGCCAGTGAATGAGTGAGTCAGTGATTCATTTTTGATATATATATATCAAGTGTATCTGCCTGGAATGCCAGACTTCCAGAGTTCAATTCCCAGTAAAACAAGGATGAGGCTAGCTGAAGTGCAGAAAAACATAAAGGTATCACAATTCACAATACATGGGACTATAGATGGCATGTATCCTCTTTCAATGAACAGTTGTAAGATTGTATCATGAGGTATGGTTTCTTGAAAGAAATGGCACTGCTTGGTGACATTACGTTGCTTACCTATGCAAAGATTTAGCAGATTCATATGATTCCATGTAAGTAAGAAATTTACCTTTGGATAGCAAAACTGTGAAATATATGAATCTGGGAAATATTTTTCTTTTATTAAAGAGTTTTATAAACACACACAGAAAAAAATACAAACATAAAAC
>JANHFO010002663.1:13092-25112 GCA_032468095.1 Pareas carinatus
CAATTTTACTTGTATCCAAGTAAAGGTCCAAGGAATTAGTCAGGTAATATTCAACAGGCTTCCCCGTGTGCCCAACAACTGATTTGAAACTTTAGAAACAAAATAACATGGCCCCTAAAACAAGAAAACCCCAACCGCAATAGAGAGAATGAGAACTGCACTCTAAAAGCTGGAGCATAAAGAAACACATTTTTTTCCTTTACTCTAAGCCGGCAGAGAAAGGGAATGACTCCAAAGCTACAATATTGCAAAGGCCTTATTAACATAGATAAAGGAAAAGCAGCTACTGGCTCCGATACATTTTGAAGCAAATGTTGCCAATAATTCAAAATTGAAACAGAAAGTGAAACAAAAACCTGGAGATAATTAAAATCTGCATTCTCCTCACTCCATTTTTTCAAGCATCTGGTTCAGATCTTTTCAATTCTATCACCAACAATCTCCTGTAATCTCCTGGCTTAGAAAGAAAACCCTGAAAACCCTGAAAACAAGCTGATTTAGCTGTTGGTACACAGCTGGGCTTCAGGGCTTTCCTCTGCAAACTGCTGATTGGCTGTTGGACACCCTCAGCTGGGTTCTGCTATGCTTGTAATGCAAGACATTGCTCGTTTATCAAGTTAAAATCTATTTAAAACATTTGCTCATCTTGCAAAACACTAGGAGACCAAGTTACTTGCAATTCAAGGTTTTACTGTATATCCTTCAGAATATATAGCTCGCGGATCTCCAATTTTAGAGGCATGGTGGGCCAGTGGCTTAATGAAACTGGAGATGGACTCCAGCAGTTCACGTCCTATCATTGCATGGCGGAGTGAGCTTCCATCACTTGCCTCAGCTTCTCCTCACCTAGCAGTTCGAAAGCATATTATATGTGAGTAGATAAATAGGTACCACTTAGGTGGAAAGATGGTTAAAATCCTGCTGGCACTGAAAAGTCCCATTGCAATGTCCATTTGCGAGGTCGCTTTAGTGGAGGAAGACGGATTTGGATGACGCTGTAGGAAAGCCACTCATCTTTCTTTCTGGTGCAAAGCTAACTCATCCTCCTGTGGCCACCTTGGGAAGCACACAGGTATGTACCTAATAGAGCTGGTAACAGGTAGCCAGAATACTACTTGACATTAGGATTGTGACCTCCTGGCTAATGTAACAATGTCATATGCTAAATAAATAAATAAATTCTTCAGCTTTTGGTCTAGTGGACAGAGTTTGAATCCTGAGAACATGTTCTAGGCATACTGGGACTTTCCCACTCTTTCTAGAGTCTTAACATATTTTTTACATCATGGTGACTAAAACTGGATGCAGTACTCCAAGTGTGGTCTTACCAACGAGTGGTATTAACACTTCACGTTATCTTGATTTTATCCCTCTGTTAATGCAGTCTAGAACTATGTTGGCTTTTTTGGCAGCTGCAGCACACTGCTGGCTCATATTTAAGTGATTGTCCACTAGGACTTCAAGATCCCTCTCCCAGTTACTACTATTGAGCCAGGTACCATCTATACTATACCTGTGCATTTGATATTTCTTACCTAAATGTAGAACCTTACTTTTTCCACTGTTGAATTTCATTTTGTTAGATAGCACCCAATGTTCAAGTCTGCCAAGATCCTTCTGTATCTTAAGCTTATGTTCTGTTGGATATTCCTGCCAGCTTGATGTCACCTGCAAATTTGATGAGTTTCCCATGTATCCCCTCATTCAAATTGTTGATGAAGTACTGAGCCTAAAACAGAGCCTTGGGGTACCCCATTGCGTACTTCCCTCCATATAGATACAGTTCCATTGAGGACTACACATTGAATGCGGTTGGTCAGCCAGTTACGAAAGCATCTGGTGGTGATGCTGTCTAACCCATATTTTCCTATCTTATCAAGTAGTAAGTTATGCTCTACTTTATCAAATGCTTTACTGAAGTCCAAGTTGATCATATTCACAGCATTCCTCTGGTCCACTAATTTTGTCACTTTGTATAATTTTAGATGGTAAAATAGTGAGTTTTAATAAAAGATCTTGAGGCACTGAAATATAACATTTACTTTTATTTAAATAATGTAAACTTTAATGCATATGTTTTTATGATTTAACTTACAAATAAAGCAGGAAGAAAAGAATTCAATCATTACTTGATTATGTCTTTCATCCTCTGGCCTCCCTTATTATTTGTACTTAAAAACTCTGTTCTTCATTCATTTGCCAAGGGAATATTTTAAAGAATTCTTTAAAGAACCATTCTGGTTCTTTATCAGATTGGTATCATAGCTCATGCTCACTAAAAAAAATATCAGAACTAATAACTGTCCCTCTTGTATACAGTTCTGATGATGACAACATATCCATATGCCATCTAAGACATTCAGAACCAAAGAATGGCCCATCACAACCAGAACAATATTGAGATACAATTCCAAGATTCTTTGAATTGATTGAATCTAATCAAACCTTTCAGTCCCAAAATTGTTGACTGTCTCATTTCTACAATAATGAAGTCTTTTTAAAGCCCATATGGAAACAATTCATGAAATGTCTACTTCCCTTGTACTGAAATCCAGTGATAGGAATTTACTTACAATTACATTAATGAAGAGTTTCATATTTTGGAAGTTTATTGCCAAGCCTTAGTTTATTCAGAGGCTTGTTGCTACATAAACATTTCAGATCTGACATTCTTTTAAAATCCTTGAGATGAATGCTTTACTTTGAAAAGAACCACTTTCATTAAAAATTAACTGTATAAATATTAGTAAAATAGCAGGAAGTAATGACTGCAGCATTTCATCTACTCCTCCAAATAGTATTTGGGTTGTGTTAAAAGACATCGAATATGAAGGGAATTGTTCTTCTTGTTGTTACTACTACTACAATCCTAATTCCAACTTGCCCCCCTTCAAATGGTGCTGCCTGAGAATTCTGGCAGTTATTGTCCAAGCAAATCAGACAGGTTGGGAAGGATGAGTTTGGGTCAATCAAGACTCAAGCTGGAAACAACTTGCTGTCCAAGGCAAAAGTCTTCAGTAAAGTCCTGTTTGAAATTCAAGTAATCTTTCAGAAAAATTTCCCTTCTTCCTAGCATAAGTATAAATGCAATGCACTTGGACCTGAGGAGGAACAGAGCAAATGCGAGCCATCATAAACATTTGGGTGTGAGTGTGTGCAAGAGAGAACCTCATTTCTAACTTTTTAGCTACAATAAGGAACTGGAAGCTCTTGCAGTTCAGATTGTCTGGAAGCTCTTGCTTCCGTTCAGTTTGAACGGCACACTCTATTTAATTTTAACAGTGGTTTCGGTCATGGATGGATAATAACCCTTTCTTTTTATAACTGTCAGAGTTACTTCCCTAAATCTCACTGTCAACATTTATTGGTCAACAATAATTAACAGTGTAGGATTCCCCATGATTTCCTTGGAAATAAAACAAATAACGTATGTCTTGGGATAGACATAGGACACTTAAACATCATAACCTTTCTCCTATCCTATTTGAGAAAAACTCCCAAAACAAAGAAAAAATGCTTGCCTACTGGCATGACATTATTGGCTCCTTGTCCCAGTGGGATGACTAGAACACACCAGGGATAAGCAGCTCTGCATGTAATCTGGTCTCGTGATATGTAGGGTCTTAAAGATGATAACCAGCACCTTGAATTGAATTTGGAAACCCAATGGAAGTCAGCAGCTTACATAACAATGATGTTATGCACCCCATAATATAAGTGTTGTTGCATTTAGGTCCAGCTGATGCTTTTAAATAATTTTCAAGGACAACCCCATATGCAGCATATTGCAGTATTCGAAATAGGAGATGACTTAGGCATGAAAGACTGTGAGAAGAAACTATATAGGAATAGGTCCAATTAGTGCACGATTTGTGTTTAGTAGGCACTATTAGTGCACAAAGTTAAGTCAATGCTGGTTCTTTTCCTTACAAACCGATACAGAATGCAACAATAGTAAATATAAACCAGTTCTATAAATATAGAAATGCAAACAAAAAGCTATTTCAGACTATAGATGCAACATTTTGGAATGGGTTTCTTCTTAAATTTTGTAATTTAAGAAACTTGAAAGATTGGTATTTATTATTTCCATTTCTAGGCTATTTTGACATTTGGCAGTGGGGATTTCTCCCTGGCTAACTTAAAATTTGGAGTTATTTCCTCTTTCTACCACAGTAGAAATGCTACATTCCATGCATGGAGTGGAGATTTTTTTCAGTAAAGTTTTCATTTGAGAAAAAAATAGAGCCTTTTCATATATGGTTGTCAGATTTCTTACATTGATATCACTCCTTCAATCTTATAGACAAAGACAGGTGGGAATGAATGCACAATATTTTTGCGCTGTTGAAGTGATAACAGGTTCTTTTGGTGGTACGTATAATGAAACATGCATTTATGTATTATAATTTATGGAAGGGAATCAGGAAGCTGTTATTTGCATCAATGCTAGAGACACTGGACATTAAAGATACTGGTGCTGCAGATTTTATTTTGAGGTTGCTTTTAGTATGAGCTTAACTATCTATTTTAAACCTGTTTGGAAAGATTATTTTAGTCCTGCACTTTCAGATATCCCCTATCATGTAGCTGTGGTTGAAAAGAAAAAAAATTACCTGATAAATAACAGTGAAAAAAATGTGCGAAGTAACATAGGCGCTGAAAGATTTAAGAGCAAAAGATGAAACTATTCAGCTCATTTGCCCATGCCAATTTTCAAGTAAAAGTGCTGAAGAGACAATGCAACACAAGATGTTAAGCAGATCTAGCCTTAAATCTTGGGGGCTGAATTGCCAAGACTTAAGCACCCCAGGGACAGAAATTCATTAAATAACAATTGATTCAGCAGCCAATGAAGCATAAATGATCAGGTAAAACCATAGCAGAAAGAGCTAGTCATGATAAAGAAGCCTCTTCTCAGATGTTCTTCCTTTTTATGTAGGTTTCTTACACTTAAAACCTTGATACGTTTCTATGTGCAATTTGTAACTCAGTACAAATATATACTATTCTCTCAATTGCTGGAACTAGTGGCACAAAAACAGAACACATATAATTATTTGGACTCCCTTTCTTACATTTGCCACAGTCCTTATTGGCAAAAATCACTGGATGTGTGTGGGTGAATTAGAGACAAATGTTTTGGTGAAGAAGCCCTAACAGGGACACAGTTTCAGGCCCTTTGAAATCAGTATCTGATTGTCCTAATGCTTTGAACAACTTGACATCCCTTTTACTAATGCAAAAAGAACTCTTGAATTGGTAGTTCTTGGTCATGGAGGGAAGCATAAATCATTCTCTCTCTTAAATTATTTTTTTTGAGCCAGTCACTCTCTCTCAGCCCAACCTACCACTCATCAAGTTGCCATACAGTGAAAAATTGGAGGAGGGTGTGCTATGTATGCTGCTTTGAGCTCCTGAACAAAAGAGGAGGATATCAATTAATCAATCAATCAAATACATTTTGATTCTGACTGGCTCCAAGAAATCTCAAAAATCTGCACAATAATAGAATTTAATATAAGTGTGCCATAAAGAAGTTCAAGTTAAAAAAAAGTATTTTATCCTTTGGTTTTCTCATGTTAATAAGATTATACAGGTAGTCCTTAACTTACAGTTCAAAGTTAACAAATCTTCACCCACTCAAAAAAAGCTGCATTTGACCAGATTTTGAGGTTATGGCCGCTGCAGTGCCCCTGTGGTAATTCACCCTTAAGACCAACTCTACGAATGCTACAGGGGCTCCCTGCCTATCTCCCCCAATCTGCCTCACTGGTCCCCACAAGTCTTGGGGCTGCTCTTTCCCCTTCCCTGGATCCTTGCAGGCCATGTGACCTCAAGAGAAGCAGAGAGGAACTTACATTTGAGCAGTCACTAACATTCTATGGTACTTTTCTCCCCAATAGAGATGGAGATGTGGTGGTCTGGATTTTTTTTTTCTTTGCAGCTTTATGCCAAATCTAGCCCAATTTCAACTTCATGGTTTTTGAGGGCAGCATTAGTCAGCCTACAATATCAAATTGTTTTATTTCTGGAGAATTATTCTGATGATGGACAGAATTCTGAGATTCTTTTCATAATTTATCTCAAACTTTCTATTGGGTTAGAAAGAATAAAAAAACAATGTACCAAGAATTAATCAAAGCCTTGTCATTATAGTGATAAAGCCTTATCAATGAGTGTAACTTATTTCTGGCTTATAAACTGTATTAGCACAAACTATGATTTAATATAATATGTGAGCCTATTGAGCTCTAGAGGGCTCATTTTATTAAATTACAGCACTGATATTGCACCAGCAGTATTCTGAGTAAGCATATGAAACGGTATTTTAATTTCTCTTTGACCATAATTTTACAAACCTCCAATTTCAACATACATTTTCAATATACATCAACTTTGTGTATACTGAGTCTCATATTAGAGTTATATTGAATACAAATCCAATTTTACATATTGTGAGGGATATAGATGATCTTTCCTAGAAGTGTCTGCAACAAATGGAGAACTCTGCAGTATCATCATTGCTCGAGCCCTCCTTTATATGCCCACATCATGGCAGCTCTTCAGTGTGGGGTGTATACAGTGATGTCACATTGCAAGCTCATTCACCTTCAACGCACATCTTGTTTCTTGCTTACTGACCAGAAGTAGTCCGGCCAGTTCAGCTGACTAGTTTTCTGCCAGTTTTCATTTGGGTGAGAGAATAATGCAAAGTGGGTAGACTTATGTCACATATATCTGCTTTTCCTTTTTTTCTGGTTTGAGGATTTGAATTTTTTTGTTTTAAAACATCAACAACAAAGCAAGATTAAATTATTTTGGGAATTTAGAAGCAGTTTTCATGTTTCTGGCTTCAAAATAGAAATTGCATTATTGATTTTCTACACTTGCCCTGATAAAATTCAGTGGTATGATTGGAGGAGGATTAGATGACTAAAACCTGGATGGAGCTTTAGGATTGTAGGTTGTAGGTTGCCTAGCCTTGTTACAAGATACCACAAGATCTCGTTAATCTGGTTCCAAGACAATAAGTACATGGAAAAGAATTTCCTCTGAACAATTTCACTACAATTCCTATTTTTCTCTACAATTAGAAAACTAGCTCAAACCTCTTTTTTTTAAATTCAGCTGTTGCTTAATGGGGCCTGAGGAAAAGAAAGAAGATTATGGCGCAACATTCAATTGTATTCCACATCTTCCCCACATCCTATCTGCTTTGTCCTGTAGCAGGCAAATGAGAGGCATTGTGTTTCTTCTGGCAACAGCTTTTTCCTCTAGGAGAGGCCTAGTTCTTTGAATATCACAGCAACTGAACAAGCACTCCAGTGTCACTTATTAAAATGTCAATTGATTTCATAGCAAAGAACAACTTCCTCAGAAAAGTATGTTTTTTTAGGCGATTGGGATTATAGCTACACTTACATATTGACCTTTGCTACCCTGTCTTCCAAATTCAATTACATTTGATACCTGTCCTCCAAATGCTTGCTAATTCTAAACTCCCAGTAGGTGGTGAAATGCAAAGGATTATGGACCTGACAGTCTTTCCACTATACTTTTGTTATTAAAATTATACCGTCAGATTTTACAAATCTGACAAGCCCAATGCCTTTCCACATATTGGCACAGATGCTGGAGAATTAATGGTTTGCCTTTCCAAGAGTCTTTGCTTAAGGCCATTTCTCTTGACAATTACAGGATTAGGGATGTTCAAGCAGTCCCCACAATTAAATAAACTGGGAACTAGAACATCCCTAAGGCATTAGTATTATAAATGTGTTCACGTAGCTAGACTTATTTCTGTTTATGTGTCTTCCTAGGTTGGCAATACCATTTCTACAGTGTAACTATTGTAATGGAAAATGATGCTGGGCAACACAGACAAAGAACGCTTGGCGGGGATCCAGTGAGTTGCCAAACTAGTTCTTGCCCGGGAGGAAGCATTTTGGATTTTGGATTTAAGAAAGCAGGCTTTCATCTCATGAGTGCATTCTTTTTGAAATCAAAGAGAATTTCACAAGTCAGATGAGATAAAGCTTAAAGTTCTGTTGTTTAAAGAGGAGAAGAATAAAAAAAATCCTGCCAGACTTTGGATATACCCGCAAAACTGGCTGGATTTTAGGCACAGTACTTCTGAAATACA
This sequence comes from Pareas carinatus, assembly GCA_032468095.1. NCBI lineage: Eukaryota > Metazoa > Chordata > Lepidosauria > Squamata > Pareidae > Pareas > Pareas carinatus. The sequence continues at coordinate 21,239 of JANHFO010002663.1, forward strand.
TCTCATGTAGAGACACATTTCACACTTGGCAAAGCTCCTGTTGCTCTCAGGAGGCTAAAAAAAAGTGGAATGTTTGAACATGTCTGACTTCTCAGAGCCAACAAAGGAAGACAGGAAAACCTTTCAAAATGAAGATGATCTTTCTTAACAAGGAGAACATTTGAAGCATTGTATCACACCATATTACTCTTGAAATAATATGGTGCAAGGAATCCTCTTTCCACCTTATTTATGTTATTATTGAGACTGTAAGTTACTAAAGCAAGCCTTACTTTTAAATAATTTTAATGGGCACTGGTATTGCTTAAAACCAGACAATCAACATGAAGCCTAAATTACAATTGTACAGCAGGCATACCAAACTTAATAATCTATTAATGTTTATAGTCTCATCTAACATTTGTTATAGCCTTTCAGATTCCATACCACAGATCTCCAGTATTTGCATTAAAAACAGAGTATGTACCCTGTTATGTCTTGAGGTTTCCTGGCTGACTTATAAGTCCGTTGGTAAATCCAGAGGAGGACAGACACTCTGTCTGTGACCCAGACAAAGAGCGGGAACTTTGGGAAGTTCTTATTGGTTGGGAGCTTAGGTTCCAAGTATATATAAAGGCTGTTGCACAGCTCTACCTTACCCTCCACTACGTAGCTGTTACTTATTTATTTGTAAATAAACCATTCCTGTTTTTACGACTGCGTCTTCAATGTCTGATTGCACTGAGAACTTAACAAACCCAGTTTTTTGTTGAATTGCATTTTCATCTTCACAAGTAAGGCACGCTTATCAACTTTACAATTGAGAAGACAAAAAGATATATAGATTTGATTTGCGCAAGGCAAGTCCTGTTAGCTCTGACCACATAGTTCCCAGATAAGGAGTCCTTTTATGATAAAGAAACAATGAAAATGAAATTAAGAACTATGGGGAAAGAGTGTAGGAAAGGAAAATCCTAATTTTACCTGCTCAAGAGAGCTTCCAGAGGATTAACCCACAGGGTGCATATAGGATGTGCCATTCATCCTTTATATGAAATGTCTGAAAAACAGCAGAAATAAAGTATTTATTGTATAATTTAATTATGTAAAAATACATACAAGGGGCAGAAAGTTGAAAGTGACAAAGATCTACATAAAGTTTTATTTCAGGCTGAACTTGCTGACAGTGAGATACATACATTGGATCGTCAGGCACACTACTTTAGACTGTTCCGTATGGAATTTAAGTCTTAATTAAAAACTCTGTTGCCCAATTAATTAAAAACCAATTAAGTTCCCCAAACTCAATTAATTTCTTAAATATTCCCCAGAAAAATCTTTCTTTGACAAAAATGTATATATCTGCTTTCCAATTGTCAGCTTATGATTGACTGTTCCTCCATTATGGGTCAAGGTTATCTGAGAAACTGTCTTACTCTGATCGGATTATTCTGCCTTTCCCATTCCAGAGGAAAGGCCCTACTTCAGATCCTATCAGCCAGAAAATTTCAGCTGGCAGGGTCCAGGAGAAGAGCCTTTTCTGTTATAGTCCCTGCCCTCTGGAATATTCTCCCATTAGGGGCGAGATCTGCCCACACAACCTGGCCTTCCAGAAAAGCCTGAAAACTTGTTTCTGCTGCTGGGCCTGAGGCTCTGACATGGGCCTGCTGTATTGGGAGGGGCTGGTGGACTGGAGAAGATTCTTACCCCCAGGCTCCCCATCATCTTGGGTGTTAACCTTTAATCTTTTTATTCTAATTTTAATTGTTTTTTAGCGTTTTAAAACATTTTATTATATTGTAAGCTGCCCAGAGTTGCTGTATTAGTGAGATGAATGGCATAGACATTTAATAAATAAATAAATAAATATAATGATATTCATTAAAGCATGGTAGCTTTAATTAAACCACGTTGGATCTTTTCAGGTACTTCCATCACCTTAATAAATTGGTTTTGGATAATATCTAGTTTTGATTTTTTTTTTTTATAATGGACTATTCTGTCATGTTGCTATCATTCTTCTTTCAATATGTTTTTCAAGTCATAAATCTCAGTGTAAACTTCAAAATGTAGTTAAAGCAATCACTGCTAAAAAATTCTGAAAGCTGACACTTCTGAAGATAGGTCAGGGAACACATACTGGATAAATATGTGAAGATAATTGAATATGTGATATTTGTTCATTTTATTAAAAAATCCCAACAGGACAAAAATCCCAACAAACCAATTAATAAAAAACAATTAAACAACTACTTCCATCCAGTGATGGAAATTTGACTTCTAGGTCATTTAGTTAGACCATAAGGAGTTAGACTCAAAGTTAATTCTGAAGCTGGTTGTTTTTCCAAGTAATATGTACGGTACATTATCAAAGACATTCTGGGAAAGAAAGAGGACAAATTGGCAATAACAACTGCCACTTAACTGGTTATTTATCATATGAGTAGGAAGTATATGATGTTAAAAATGAGGATGAGTAGGAGAGAATGCCATGAATATTGAAAGTTGACTCATTGGCCTGCTGTATGTATGTATTATTTTTACAAATAATTCAAGGTGGCAAACATATTCAATATACCTTCCTTCTCTTGGTGTCTTCAGAAAAACAGGAAACCTGGTTGTCAAAATGTATGCAAAAATTAGTTTCCAGCTTTGTGTTATAAAGAAGCATTGCGTTATAATGAAGTCTTTGCCAGAATATTGAATTAATGTTTTATCTCCATGGTGGTCAAGCTATTATAGTCATACTCTTAATTGTAAAGTGGGGAAGCTCTTATAAATTGCTCTTTATAATTTATTTTATAGATTGCACTTTTCCCTAAAGCTTAAAGTTAGCTATAGTAATAATAATATGTGTTAGAGTTATAGAATATTATAGGACACTCTGTCTTTTTATAGAAATGTTAATTTATCTGGCAACATATTTGCAGTGTTCTTTCTAAAACATGGAAAGGATATTTTTGCAGTAGCAACTCTGTGTATTTTGAATCTCATGGATGATTGATCACTTACTAAATTTGAAATCCAAATTGTGAGTTTGACTATGGCTGATGCCAGAAAACAAATGCTTTTACAGTACAAGAAACAATTATAATTTAAGCTCTTCAGTTGGTGTGAATGAATTTGTCAGAAAAGAAACAATTACAATTTCTAACTTTCCAATTTTAAGCTTGTTTCAGAGTAGTCACATTTTCAATATAGCAATTTATTTTATTTTCAGAAATGACACAATGCATCTAGTCAATAGTGCGCATGTGGAAAAAAAAGATTTGTAAATGATTCTCACATAGTATATATATATACAGTATGTTTGCATGTGTTAGGAAGTGTGGCTGACCTTTGATCTCAAGACAAAGGGAAACAGATTTAATCTCCATCTGCTCCATTCCCTGAGGTGAAGCAGATGAGTCTGAATATGATACTGTATATTCCATTCCAGTATTGAGCCTCAACAAATATCTGAGAAACAGATAGTAAAGCATAGGATGTCCCAAAGATGCTTTTCAAAAGCCAACTGGACTTTCGCTGTTTTCTTCGTTGAAAATGTTTCGCTTCTCATCCAAGAAGTTTCTTCAGTTCTGACTGAATGGTGGGGGATGGATTCCCCATCATTCCCCACCATTCAGTCAGAATTGAAGAAGCTTCCTGGATGAGAAGTGAAATGGCCTCAAGGTAAAACAAACAAAGAAAGTCCGCTTCCCTTATGAAAAGCACCTTTGGGACAACCATGACCTTGATGGCTGAGAATTTCCATACACATAAACATAGGATAGTAACATAGGATAGGAGAGAGGCAGGGAGAGATGTTACTTTTAGATATTAGCTACAGTCATCCCTATCTTCAAAAAAGGAGACCCTAGCCTAGTTGAAAATTACAGACCAATCTCATTATGTT
>JANHFO010002663.1:39596-50149 GCA_032468095.1 Pareas carinatus
GTGATCTTCTCCAGTTCTTTCTCTTCTATTCTGCTGTCTCCAGGCACTGCCACATCCACTATCCAGACTTTTTTGTCATTATTATTATTATTATTATTATTATTATTATTATTATTATTATTATTATTATTATTATTATTATTATTCTGCTGGTAATCCATCTGGTCCTGGAGTCTTTTCATTTTTCTGTCTTTTTATAACTTCTATCAGTTCTGTCATATTTATTTCTTCAGTTAACATAAGTTCTATATTCTGAAATTTTTGGTAAGTCATTTTGCCCTCCCACCGCATTGTGTTACTTTGTCCGGTAAAGTTTTTTCTTCTTCATACAGTTTGGAATAATATTCCTTAGTTATCTTTTCTATTCTAATTTGTTCTCCTTCTATTTTTTTTTATAGGATAGCCATCTTCTTGGCTTATTTGCATTTTTAAAAAAGTTTTGTTTTGTACTTTTTAATTGTTGGATCAATTTTTCTGATTTCATCAGATTTAATTTATGTTTAATTACTTCCATTTGTCTTTTCAAAAAAATATTATGTGGAACTTTTTGTAGTGCTGATTCTAATTTTTAATGACATATATTCTTGATGATTTTTTTCTTAACTTTTCTTTGCCATGTAAGTTATGACTAATTCTTTAAAATACGCTTTTGCTGTATCCCATATGAATGTTTCTACTTGCATTTTTACATGCTTTCGGACTGCTTAAATGCATTTTGTAATTAGAGAAGTAGAAGTAAGTACATATGAATTGAGGGGGGTTAACATTGTTAAAACTGCTTGCATGTGAATCATAAATGTTTTCTCCTGGGATACAAATGAGATGCAAATGAAGGATAACACTTTTCAAATGTAATCAAATTTAAGCAAGAGCTCATTATCAAGTAGTGTTAGAGATAGGAAGCAGTTTTTCTTTCACTACCTTTTGGTATCATTTTGCAATGCTTTCTTGAGTAATTTTTGGCTTTTTAAGATCTGTTTCATTGACGATTTGACAGAAATTTCACTCTGGAATAAAATTATCAAATAAATATATTTGTATTTGTAACTTTGAGTTCACAGTTCAGATAGCTTAGTTTGTTTGATCATTACTATCTGATCAGATTTAACTGAATAGTTTTACATTTCTTGTGTGAAACCATCCCCTGTCCCTCTTCCCACCACTGCTGTCTCAGCCGGTCTATTAAGCCAGAAAGGTTGGAGACCGCTGGCTTAAAAAATCTCCGTATCTTTAAATTACTGTATTACATCAATTATAAGACACCAGGGATTATAAGACGCATCCTTATTTTTCTAACTTAGAAATAAAAAAGTATCTCAACTGCACAACAGCCAGAGCCAGCCAAAGGGCAATAGCGGGGTTATCTAAATGAGACAGCAGCAAATAGCGATCTTTGCTGTATATATCTCTTTCATTTGGTTCGCTTACTAACTATTTCACTGGAATGAATGTGGTGACCAAACAAGGACAGTGTAATTGTGCAGTGACTTTTTTAACAGTATAAAGTGGTTTACCATAGCATTCTCACAGCATGTTTTTTAACTTTCTACATAAATCTGATATACCTTGGTGATCTGCTATCTAATTATCTAATGAGTATGATTTTTTTTCAACTTTCAAGCAGGAACTGAATTTTGACACTGGCCAAAGCTAAAATAAAAGTATAAAAAAATTACTATTTCCAATCTACAATTGAACCTTTAGTAGAAGCAGTATTTAGTATACCCATGAAAGAGAAAGTTAATTTATGAAGTACATATTTCCTTAAAACAATTATAAATAATGAGAACCACCTAAAACATAAAACTTTTTAAAATTATTATCTTCATCTGTTAGTTTATTAATTCACTTAGAAAATCTTTGTAGGTTTAGAACATTCTGTCAACATTTTTTTAGGAACCTGTATATAAGTTCTCTTGACTTATATGTCGGTAATTCAAAAAGGGATGCTTTATTTCATTTAGGAGTTGAATAAAGAGTATTGAGTACTGAGATGCACTACTGCAATTTCAGTGGCATGAGCATAGGTGATTTTACAGTATGGTGCAAAATATTCAAAAGGGAAATTTCATAAAGTATATGAGCACAAGTAAATCACCCTTCCTTGAAAAATTTGAACAGCGATGTTGCTTGAAGACTTGCATATCTGAAAGACCACTATGGCTGCTTTAAAAATTGTTGTTAATTTCGTGTTTGTGGGTATGTCTGTGCATGCATGTATAAAGAAATAACTTCTGCTGTGGCATTGACACCTAGAATTGGGTAGCTTTCAAAGTAGTTGCACAAGAGAGATATGTGATGCTAGGAAAGCATATTTTGAAATCAAATTCAAAGCACTTCACGGCCTTTTTACCAGCAGAGATGTTAAACTGACTTCTTTGCAGTTCTTAAGTTCTGCCTTTACTCTCTTTTTGAAATGTCAGCTTCCTTGAAACAGAAATATATGCTAACTTCAGAAGATTTGAGTTGCAACCTATCCATAAGCCTCATATTATGGTTTGAATGTACTTCTTAAGGAAAATAAAGACTTTTTGTTAGTCTTTGAAGTAATTGTTCCCAATTCTATACACATTCTGAAGGCTTAGCTAGATAATTTATGATACAGTTTAGTAGGGCCATTGAATTTGTTAGAGCTATTGGATTAAGTTCTATTTCTGGTGACTGAATAGACCACATTTATCTATTTAATATAATTACTATGCTACGTAATCATAGGAGACTGGTAGTTTAGGCAGCTAAGACAAACCATAAAACACACAATGGTAAAAGAATAAAATTATTAAACCCAATCAATAAACAATAACATCATATGACTTTTTCTCACTGGGCTTTGAATTTTAATATTAAAATTCAAATGTAGAAGACAATTGTTTTAAATTCCTTTCTAAAGGTCAATTGGGGGACCATTCTAAATTCAGGAGCCAACTTTTTCATAATGCTAGTCAGCAAGAAAAAGACATGATACCTAATCCATATCCACATAGGTTTTTTTTGGGGGGGAAGCAGCAACCACGAGGTATAGATGTGAGGTGAAATAAAAGTTTTTCTTTCACATCAGATAGCAATTTTTAGAGATTAATTTTTGTTAGAAACACAGAAGTAAAATTTTTAATTCCTCAAATTACAATGTGATTTTCCTTTATTGCGTTGTTAATCATTTATTTATTTTTAAAAGTGAAATGTAGTTGTGAAGGTTGCGTTATTAAATTGACTTAGTGCAGTAATATATTTTTGAATTAACATTACCAGAATTTGCGTTCTTTAAACCCATCAACACGCTGAGACAGTCTTGTTCACGCTAAAGATCAAACACCAAAACATAAGTAGCCTAATATGGTATATGCAATCCAGTGCATTGTGGTGTGTTGACAGCTTTACTTTGGAAAAACCAAGCAGCCTTTACACAAGAGGATGGCCCAGCACAGGAGAGGCAACACCATAGGACCAGAATCAGCAGTATGCATTCGTTAAAAAAGGCAAAAGGTAAAAAATAGTTCTTTTGAGAACAATAATGGTGACATTTTGAACAAGGAAGGCAAATGGTTTGAGAGAGTGGAGGAATCTATTTATGCCAAGTGGAAAATCCTTCCCTTAATAGAGGTGGAGGCCTCAGACACAACCTGTTTCCATTTTTTTATGCTGCTCTTTGATCAGTCCCCAGGAGGACTAAGACTGCTTCACATGTTCACCAGGGACACCACACTTAACATCCCACTTAGTGTAAAGGATTTATATCCCAATGTCTTTCTGCTTGCTTAAATAACTAGCCTATCCAGATTAGGTGAGAAATAAAACCTCCCTGGAGGACATATGTGAGTTCTTCCTAACCAGTTCCATCAGACTGAAGAAACTTTGATAAGCTGTGAACCATTTCAAATCAACAAAAAAAAGTCTGGTTGCCATGGCTCAACTTCCAGACAATTTACTTTGGATGGTTGAAAATCTTCGTTGAGATAATCTTGAATGAAGCATTGGATTCTTCCATCTAAACAGAAAAAGGATGTTTAGACTTTTATGTTCAGATGCTATAGTAGAATATCTTAACAGGACTTGGGAAAGTTGAAAACGAAACAGGGCTGTTAAAGAAGAAACGTCTCTACCCTGGAGTGTGGAAAACATGAAAAAGATTCAGACCAACTTCACCTTAATTACTGTAGGTATAAGTTGAGCAGGAAAGTTACTTTATTTAATAAGATTTTGTTAAATTACCCATTAGCCATAAATATCTTTTTAATGGTTCTTATATTCTGGCTTTGCCAGCCTGTCAAAATTTGATAAATGGCTAAATTTAATGATACCACAGTAGGATTAATTCTTGAATCCAAAACATTATCAAGTAAGTAAGAAATCACAAAATAATTTAATTTTTAAAAAGTAAGGAAACACACCACAGGAGTTACTGTAATTCTACTTTATTGATGCATAATATTACAATAGACTATTGAAAGCCTAACCATTTCCCATTGCTCTTATACTGAAGAGAATCAAGACTAACCTTGAATTTCTTCTTTCCCTCTTTCAGGGCTAAGCTTATATCTTTGTAATGACTAGAATAAAATTTTTTTCAAAACTTATCTCAATATTCCTCTACAGCAACTGCCAAATAGACTTCAAATTAAATTCTTGTATTTAAACTTGCATCTCTTCAATTTTGATTATAAATACATTTTTAGCAGGAATATTTCTACCTATTTGAAAAACTACAAGGTTAAAATTTCTGGCAATAATTAAATGATTAAATTAATAGTAAGCAATGTTGAAATATATTTATGAAGTGCTTTCATGCTTATATGACCTACAAGTCCCCTATTTTTCTCTAGGGCATATAGGACTACTTACAATAATATGAAAAAAAATCAAGCAAAGAACAATAGAATATTGTCATTGTCTGCCTGCTCACTCAGGTGAACCAGAAAGAAACAAGACTAGATGAGCTAATTCTTCTTTGTTGTAAAGCTACATTAACAGAAACTTGTAAGTCTAAAAGTATAAATTTCATTCCACCACTTTTAACCAGGAGCTCCTGCCTCTCTTGTCTTATTGTTTCCTAGGCAGCATTTTTCCCCTTGTTCTGCAAGATCATCAGCACGTTACATTATATCATCCAATTGTTCTTGAGCCATAACTACCGTGTTTCCCTGAAAATAAGACGCTGTCTTATATTAATTTTTGCTCCCAAAGATGGGCTAGGTCTTATTTTCGTGGGATGCCTTACTTTCGAGGAAACACTGTAGATCGCTCACCCCCGAATAACACTCGGCGCACGGGCGCTCCTTACCTGATTCAGAGTACTGCAGATCAGGTGGGCCGAAAACTGCAGCACTCCGAATTCGCGCGCTTTCAGCCTGCTGGGAGCACTTCTGAGTGGTTTACTATGTCAACATATTGCCCCCAGCAGTCTGGGTCCTCGTTTTACTGATCTTGGAGGGATGGAAGGTTGAATCCGTCTTGAGCTCAAATGTTTTTGACTCATTTGTTTAATTTTGTTATCTAATTTTGGAACTTGAGGGGAAAATAGTTTATGTTTTAGCTCACATTTATACAGAAATATCAAAAATTCAAATGAATTCATAAACTTTTAAGCATAAATGTAGATATATAGTTTGACTACCAGTGTAGTTAACATAGGTCAACCAATGATTACTATCTTTTGAGCACAGCTGCAGGACTTGGTCAGATCAAGATTTCATTGTTTCTAGAATCTGTAACCATTGGACATGTAGATAGAATTGATGAGAATCCAGAATTTCTGCAAAATATCAGGTTATTTACCCTTAACACATATTTTGACTGTCACTCTTTAAAACAGAATTTTAAAAATATTTAAAAACAAATAGTCCCTAATTTTGATTTATGGCTGGCTTATAAGCATATATTGTAGAAGACATTAAACAGTAATTGCTAACCCTGTTTCAGAAAAAATTGCTTGCATTATAGTTCGGTATTTGGATTATCTAATAAATTCTAAAGTTCTTTCCAGGAGCCTTCCCCAGTGTGAAGTTTTCCAGAGGGGTTGAATTTAATCATCTCCAATCACCTTTCAGGTATCTTAGTTACATGAGCAAGATCTGCTTAACAGCAAATTAACAACTTCGAAAATAATGAAATTATTATTCTTCAGGCCAGCATGACAATGTTTGAATTTTAATTCAGTTCATTTGTATAATGCATAGCGTTAAAATCTTGGTTGCTAAAGGGAAGGAAAAACATCGGTTCAGTTCATATTATATGGAGTGTGTTGCTTGTTCTTCTTGGTTGCCATTGTATAAAACCTGAATGCAGTGTCTGTCTTTTGTTGCTATATCCAAATTTGATAGTTGGTGCACATTATTATCCATATCTTCACTGCTAAATATAATTAGAAATTTCTGTTGAAATGGGGTTTCAGTTATGGTTTAGGATGCAAGCTAAAATTATTGAGAACATATGCTTGATAACGAGATTATAGTTTGGCAGTGACGCTAGCATTCAGGTGATGTTAAGTTACCTTTATTTATTTTGGGTATAAAAATATTGCTAGTGTACTGCATTAGTTTCACATATCTATAGTTATAAACGTTAAAAACGACTCAATCATTCACCAATTGACTATCTGACTCATCACGATATCTCTAACACCATTACAATTAAAAAGATGAAACTGCCTACATACCTTTTTATTGCCATCTAAATGCTCACTAAAAAAGGATTTTTAAAAATATTACTGTTTAACAGAGTTATTAACATTTTTTCGACAAAGACAACTGTGCATGCACTAACTTGAATCTCCTCTCCGGCATTTACCACACTGTTGCCAAATGAGCACACTCACTCACTTCCTCCACGCCAATCCGGCCTGCTCACCTCCCCCACGCCTCCAGAGCGGCAACTCTGCCCACTGCCCTCCCTCATGCCTCCGGAGTGCCTATCCGGGCTGCTTACCTCCCTCCCGCTTACCTCCCCCACACTGATCTGGACCGCTCACCTCCCCCACTCCAATCCGGCCCGCTCACCACCCCCACTCCTCCGGAGGCACCGAAGGCCTCTGCTTCTCCATCCTGGGCAGGAGAGGCCGAAGCTGGCGGGAGAAGCCTCCGCTGGGTGGACGAGCGCCACAGTATCATACAAAACCCGTGGCAGAACACGGGTACCAAAGGCTAGTATGGATAATATGTGCCCAATAAAATTGTACAGCAGGAGAAACAGGTAGTGCCATTTTGGGATATGACATTTCAAGAATTGATTAAAAACATGTTCTTGTATGTTACTTCTTTTTTCACAAAGTGAAAAGAAAATGGAAAATGCAAAAAAAAAAAACCAGAAAAAGTTCTGACCATAGTAACTTTAGGAAATAATGAAATTTGTTTAGCTTAAAAAGTTTTATTCTTCTTAAAGTGATTTTGCATATTCCGAAAGTTTAAAATAAAAATTAGAAAATCTAAACATTATAATACTACAGAATCTAAAATTTTATACTATCAGTGATACTTGCATAGTGTTATTTTCTGTTTCATTCTGAAATATGCCTTGTATCTTGAAATGCTGGTTAATATAGAAAAGACTATACTTTAAACCTTAAAGAAATGAGTTGGCAGACTTCAAGGCTTCACAGATCTACCTTTCTCCCCTTAAATCAGAAGGGCATATAAGGCTAGGCAAATTGATGTCCTCCAGATGTTTTGAATACAGTTCTCATAACTATTATTATTGTGACTATTGTTAAGAAATTAAAACAATTATCCAGAACATTTGGAGGACACAAGTTTGCTAATGCTACACTAAAATCTAAGGATCCGATGTGTTACATGGAATCCTGGCACAGTGTTTATTCAGTCAATAAACGGAACCAGTTCTACTTAGGTCCAGCAAGGTCTTATGCTGTTGAACTGAGATGTCCCAAAGGTGCTTTTTCAAGAGGCAATTGGACTTTCTTGTTTTTCTTTGAAGATGTTTTGCTTCTCTGAAGAACTGAAGAAGCTTCTTGGATAAAGAGCAAAATGTCTTCAAAGAAAAACAAGAAAGCCCAGTTGCCTATTGAAGAACCGCCTTTGGGACAGCCATCACCTGGATGATTGAGAATCTCCATAGATGTTGAATCGAGATATTATCTCATTTGCTCTCCTCTCTTAAAGAATCTGTGTGCTCAGACCAAAAATGGAATCGGTTTAAATATAGTCACTATTTCTAAAAATGACTGATTAGCCCATACTTGTTTTTTCTTCTCAGCAGACTAGAAGAGCTATCCTAAGTGCACCATGCCTTTGTCACACTCTTGCTTGAGTATGGTGAGCATGGGAACCATTTTTAGGTTCACAATAAATAATCTAAAAAGGAAAATATATATAGAGAGAATATACACTGTTTATAAAAGAAAAAAAATCTGTGTTGCAAAGTTGTGACAAAAACTTTGAAAATTTGTTTATTTGAAATTCGATACAGCAGAATTTCTGAAAGAGATAAAATAAGTAATATTGTATATATTTAATAATATGATATTTAATAACAAGTTACTAAAAAACTTGGCAACAGTATTTTTATTTTTTATGTTCTGAAAAAATTACCATTATTGAGAAAACACATCTGTTTTCATGTATTAATTTGTTCCTTGATTTGATGTCAATATTTCAAATAGAAATGTCTTCAAATTTTCATTCAGTAACCATTAAAAATTACAATATCACTGAACGGTGAAGGACTTACCATGAATCTTCTTAGTTGCAGCCATTGCAATATCTCTGTAGTCACATAATCATGATTCAGGTGCTTGGCAGCTGGCTCACAGTATTCACATAACAATGGCTGGAACTGTCACAACTGCTACCTTAAATCAGCATGGCTACATGATGTGGGTTTTATGATCATCACTTAATGACGGAGTTGCTGATCCCAATTACCATCATTAAGCAAAGACTAAGTATATATAGGGTTTTTGATATGTTGAATATTTGTTTATATATATTTATATATATATATTTAAAATGTACAGTTCTATTATACAGTGTTCATTATAGTAATTCATAATTTTAAACTGCCAATTGCCATCATGGTAGCAAAGGGTAAGAATGACGATGTTCAAAGAACTATGGTTTTGCTAACAGTATTTTTTTGGGAAAATAAATAGTTTTGGGGGAAAACATTGTTGAATCCCATACTTGAATTAAAAAGTCCCTAGGATAGTCACTCATGCTGTGGATACCTTGCATTTGGAGTGTTGCAATGCACTCTGCCACTGCGTAAAGTTCATTTGCTTCAGATCCAATCAATTAAATGGTATAATCTGATGGGACCCGAGAAGTGGGCCTCTATTGCTGTACAAGCCTTTCGGAATGATATTCTCCCAGTTTTATGTGACTCTTAGTTGGACCACATTTGAACAAAATCTGACTCTCAAGCCTTGGGCTAGGGTGGACCCTTTGTTGAAAGTTTGGTCTCCATTCTATAAAGAACTTTGACTCTATTGAGCTTGAGGGTAGAAATAAATTAAGCCTTCAGATGTTAAAGAGTGGATTCCAGACATTTATTCTCTATCTTTGAAATGTTCTTAAACAGCATTTTGTTTTTCTATGGTCTACATTTAGTAATGTGTTAAAAGAGCTGAGCTTGCTATATATTGAGCAGCTGCTGTATAGTAAATTGCCAACATTGCTAGTAGTAATTTATATAATATATATTATTGTGAGATGCCCAGAGTCAGTTAGAGTTGGGCCTGTGTGTGCCTAAACTGAATTTATTTAATATTTTTAGCTAAGACTTGTTATATGGATCTTTTCTCTCTTTTTTCAGTTTATTGTTTTTATTATATTGTGTTGTCTTGCTCTTTCTTAATTGTACGTATGAAATACTAAAAAAAATTAAAATTCTTTCATTCATTGTTTTGAGTGAATGGAAATGATACAGAAAATGAGTCTATCTCTGTAACAATTTCGCAAAACATTCTCTAGGATCTTGGATAGAAAATGTAGGAGTCAAGTACACTGCGAAAGATTTGAATTGAGCTGGAGGCCAGAAATCTTTTGAAGGAATTTAAATGGAGGGTTTTTTTTTAAATGATTTCTTTTATTTTTCATTAACATATTCCAACACGCTTGCAACAGGTCCTTAAGAGATATAGTCAGGGAGAAAAGACCAATCAAAAATTATTTCCATATATAGTATATCATAATCATATCTTATACAATCTCACATCTTCTGTACCATAATTTACACATTTCAAATAACATATATACATCCCAATTTTTTTCTTTTGCCAATTCAATGTCTTCTCCCTCTCCCCATTTTCCCTCTTCTTCCTGTCCTTCCTTTCCACTACCTTTCTACTCTCTCTTCTCTCCTTTCTTCTTCCCACTCTCCTCTTTCTTCCTCATACCTTCATTCTACTTTCTCACCCTTCTTCTTCCTTCCCTTATCCTACTTTCTTTTATTTTCTTATTGGCAACCAGTCTTCTCTCTCTATTTCCCTCTCATCACCTCTCTACCTTCATCCGTTCTAAATTATTTCCCTGTATATCATCTTCTTTTCCTGCTTCTTTATAGTTGTATACCTTTTCTCATTTTAATTTTAAATTTTTGATACA